>OX393582.1:47174304-47424465 GCA_947652605.1 Elmis aenea | reverse complement strand
CCCGGACTCCCGGACTCCCGGACTCCCGGACTCCCGGACTCCCGGACTCCCGGACTCCCGGACTCCCGGACTCCCGGACTCCCGGACTCCCGGACTCCCGGACTCCCGGACTCTCGGACTCTCGGACTCTCGGACTCTCGGACTCTCGGACTCTCGGACTCTCGGACTCTCGGACTCTCGGACTCTCGGACTCTCGGACTCTCGGACTCTCGGACTCTCGGACTCTCGGACTCTCGGACTCTCGGACTCTCGGACTCTCGGACTCTCGGACTCCCGGACTCCCGGACTCCCGGACTCCCGGACTCCCGGACTCCCGGACTCCCGGACTCCCGGACTCCTGGACTCCCGGACTCCCGGACTCCCGGACTCTCGGACTCTCGGACTCTCGGACTCTCGGACTCCCGGACTCCCGGACTCCCGGACTCCCGGACTCCCGGACTCCCGGACTCCCGGACTCCCGGACTCCCGGACTCCCGGACTCCCGGACTCCCGGACTCCCGGACTCCCGGACTCCCGGACTCCCGGACTCCCGGACTCCCGGACTCCCGGACTCCCGGACTCCCGGACTCTCGGACTCTCGGACTCTCGGACTCTCGGACTCTCGGACTCTCGGACTCTCTTCATCTCCTCCTTCATCTCGTCCTTCTCCTTCATCTCCTCCTTCATCTTTTCTCTCATCTCCTCCTTCATCTTTTCTCTCATCTCCTCCTTCATCTCCTCCTTCATCTCCTCCTTCATCTCCTCCTTCATCTCCTCCTTCATCTCCTCCTTCATCTCCTTCTTCATCTCCTCCTTCATCTCCTCCTTCATCTCCTGCTTCATCTCCTGCTTCATCTCCTCCTTCATCTCCTCCTTCATCTCCTCCTTCATCTCCTCCTTCATCTCCTCCTTCATCTCCTCCTTCATCTCCTCCTTCATCTCCTCCTTCATCTCCTCCTTCATCTCCTCCTTCATCTCCTCCTTCATCTCCTCCTTCATCTCCTCCTTCATCTCCTCCTTCATCTCCTCCTTTATCTCCTCCTTCATCTCCTCCTTTATCTCCTCCTTCATCTCTTCCTTCATCTCCTCCTTCATCTCCTCCTTCATCTCCTTCTTCATCTCCTCCTTCATCTCCTCCTTCATCTCCTCCTTCATCTCCTCCTTCATCTCCTCCTTTATCTCCTCCTTCATCTCCTTCATCTCCTCCTTCGTCTTTTCCTTCCTCTTCTCCTTCATCTCCTCCTTCATCTCGACCTTCTTTTTCATCTCCTCCTACAGCAAATGGCTTCAAACTTCTTAAACACGTTAGTTACGAGCAAGTTAAGGATTATTAGCCCCTAAATACGATTTTTAATTTTTCGCGAAAAATGGGAAAAGTACAAAGGCTATAGTCTTTGCACTTTTTTCGACAAAAAAATCGATTTTCTTAAAACTACAGCAAATGGCTTCAAACTTCTTATACACATTAGTTATGAGCGAATTAAGGATTATTAGCCCCTAAATACGATTTTTAATTTTTCGCGAAAAATGGGAAAAGTACAAAGGCTATAGTCTTTGCACTTTTTTCGACAAAAAAATCGATTTTCTTAAAACTACTGCAAATGGCTTCAAAATTCGTATACACATTAGTTATGAGCGATTTAAGGATTATTAGCCCCTAAATACAATTTTTAATTTTTCGCGAAAAATGGGAAAAGTACAAAGGCTATAGTCTTTGCACTTTTTTCGACAAAAAAATCGATTTTCTTAAAACTACAGCAAATGGCTTCAAACTTCTTAAACACGTTAGTTACGAGCAAGTTAAGGATTATTAGCCCCTAAATACGATTTTTAATTTTTCGCGAAAAATGGGAAAAGTACAAAGGCTATAGTCTTTGCACTTTTTTCGACAAAAAAATCGATTTTCTTAAAACTACAGCAAATGGCTTCAAACTTCTTATACACATTAGTTATGAGCGAATTAAGGATTATTAGCCCCTAAATACGATTTTTAATTTTTCGTGAAAAATGGGAAAAGTACAAAGGCTATAGTCTTTGCACTTTTTTCGACAAAAAAATCGATTTTCTTAAAACTACAGCAAATGGCTTCAAACTTCTTATACACATTAGTTATGAGCGAATTAAGGATTATTAGCCCCTAAATACGATTTTTAATTTTTCGTGAAAAATGGGAAAAGTACAAAGGCTATAGTCTTTGCACTTTTTTCGACAAAAAAATCGATTTTCTTAAAACTACAGCAAATGGCTTCAAACTTCTTATACACATTAGTTATGAGCGAATTAAGGATTATTAGCCCCTCGGACTCTCGGACTCTCGGACTCTCGGACTCTCGGACTCTCGGACTCTCGGACTCTCGGACTCTCGGACTCTCGGACTCTCGGACTCTCGGACTCTCGGACTCTCGGACTCTCGGACTCTCTTCATCTCCTCCTTCATCTCGTCCTTCTCCTTCATCTCCTCCATCTCCTCCTTCATCTCCTCCTTCATCTCCTCCTTCATCTCTTCCTTCATCTCCTCCTTCATCTCCTCCTTCATCTCCTTCTTCATCTCCTCCTTCATCTCCTCCTTCATCTCCTCCTTCATCTCCTCCTTCATCTCCTCCTTTATCTCCTCCTTCATCTCCTTCATCTCCTCCTTCGTCTTTTCCTTCCTCTTCTCCTTCATCTCCTCCTTCATCTCGACCTTCTTTTTCATCTCCTCCTACAGCAAATGGCTTCAAACTTCGTATACACATTAGTTATGAGCGATTTAAGGATTATTAGCCCCTAAATACGATTTTTAATTTTTCGCGAAAAATGGGAAAAGTACAAAGGCTATAGTCTTTGCACTTTTTTCGACAAAAAAATCGATTTTCTTAAAACTACAGCAAATGGCTTCAAACTTCTTATACACATTAGTTATGAGCGAATTAAGGATTATTAGCCCCTAAATACGATTTTTAATTTTTCGCGAAAAATGGGAAAAGTACAAAGGCTATAGTCTTTGCACTTTTTTCGACAAAAAAATCGATTTTCTTAAAACTACTGCAAATGGCTTCAAAATTCGTATACACATTAGTTATGAGCGATTTAAGGATTATTGGCCCCTAAATACAATTTTTAATTTTTCGCGAAAAATGGGAAAAGTACAAAGGCTATAGTCTTTGCACTTTTTTCGACAAAAAAATCGATTTTCTTAAAACTACAGCAAATGGCTTCAAACTTCTTAAACACGTTAGTTACGAGCAAGTTAAGGATTATTAGCCCCTAAATACGATTTTTAATTTTTCGCGAAAAATGGGAAAAGTACAAAGGCTATAGTCTTTGCACTTTTTTCGACAAAAAAATCGATTTTCTTAAAACTACAGCAAATGGCTTCAAACTTCTTATACACATTAGTTATGAGCGAATTAAGGATTATTAGCCCCTAAATACGATTTTTAATTTTTCGTGAAAAATGGGAAAAGTACAAAGGCTATAGTCTTTGCACTTTTTTCGACAAAAAAATCGATTTTCTTAAAACTACAGCAAATGGCTTCAAACTTCTTATACACATTAGTTATGAGCGAATTAAGGATTATTAGCCCCTAAATACGATTTTTAATTTTTCGTGAAAAATGGGAAAAGTACAAAGGCTATAGTCTTTGCACTTTTTTCGACAAAAAAATCGATTTTCTTAAAACTACAGCAAATGGCTTCAAACTTCTTATACACATTAGTTATGAGCGAATTAAGGATTATTAGCCCCTAAATACGATTTTTAATTTTTCGTGAAAAATGGGAAAAGTACAAAGGCTAGAGTCTTTGCACTTTTTTCGACAAAAAAATCGATTTTCTTAAAACTACAGCAAATGGCTTCAAACTTCTTATACACGTTAGTTATGAGCGAATTAAGGATTATTAGCCCCTAAATACAATTTTTAATTTTTCGCGAAAAATGGGAAAAGTACAAAGGCTAGTCTTTGCACTTTTTTCGACAAAAAAATCGATTTTCTTAAAACTACAGCAAATGGCTTCAAACTTCTTATACACGTTAGTTATGAGCGATTTAAGGATTATTAGCCCCTAAATACAATTTTTAATTTTTCGCGAAAAATGGGAAAAGTACAAAGGCTATAGTCTTTGCACTTTTTTCGACAAAAAAATCGATTTTCTTAAAACTACAGCAAATGGCTTCAAACTTCTTATACACATTAGTTATGAGCGAATTAAGGATTATTAGCCCCTAAATACGATTTTTAATTTTTCGTGAAAAATGGGAAAAGTACAAAGGCTATAGTCTTTGCACTTTTTTCGACAAAAAAATCGATTTTCTTAAAACTACAGCAAATGGCTTCAAACTTCTTATACACATTAGTTATGAGCGAATTAAGGATTATTAGCCCCTAAATACGATTTTTAATTTTTCGTGAAAAATGGGAAAAGTACAAAGGCTATAGTCTTTGCACTTTTTTCGACAAAAAAATCGATTTTCTTAAAACTACAGCAAATGGCTTCAAACTTCTTATACACATTAGTTATGAGCGAATTAAGGATTATTAGCCCCTAAATACGATTTTTAATTTTTCGTGAAAAATGGGAAAAGTACAAAGGCTAGAGTCTGCACTTTTTTCGACAAAAAAATCGATTTTCTTAAAACTACTGCAAATGGCTTCAAACTTCTTATACACGTTAGTTATGAGCGAATTAAGGATTATTAGCCCCTAAATACAATTTTTAATTTTTCGCGAAAAATGGGAAAAGTACAAAGGCTATAGTCTTTGCACTTTTTTCGACAAAAAAATCGATTTTCTTAAAACTACAGCAAATGGCTTCAAACTTCTTATACACGTTAGTTATGAGCGATTTAAGGATTATTAGCCCCTAAATACAATTTTTAATTTTTCGCGAAAAATGGGAAAAGTACAAAGGCTATAGTCTTTGCACTTTTTTCGACAAAAAAATCGATTTTCTTAAAACTACAGCAAATGGCTTCAAACTTCTTAAACACGTTAGTTACGAGCAAGTTAAGGATTATTAGCCCCTAAATACGATTTTTAATTTTTCGCGAAAAATGGGAAAAGTACAAAGGCTATAGTCTTTGCACTTTTTTCGACAAAAAAATCGATTTTCTTAAAACTACAGCAAATGGCTTCAAACTTCTTATACACATTAGTTATGAGCGAATTAAGGATTATTAGCCCCTCGGACTCTCGGACTCTCGGACTCTCGGACTCTCGGACTCTCGGACTCTCGGACTCTCGGACTCTCGGACTCTCGGACTCGGACTCTCGGACTCTCGGACTCCCGGACTCCCGGACTCCCGGACTCCCGGACTTTCGGACTCCCGGACTCTCGGACTCTCGGACTCCCGGACTCCCGGACTCCCGGACTCCCGGACTTCCGGACTCCCGGACTCTCGGACTCTCGGACTCTTGGACTCCCGGACTCCCGGACTCCCGGACTCAAGGACTCCTATACTCCCGGACTCCCGGACTCCCGGACTCCCGGACTCCCGGACTCCCGGACTCCCGGACTCCCGGACTCCCGAACTCCCGGACTCCCGGACTCCCGGACTCCCGGACTCCCGGACTCCCGGACTCCCGGACTCCCGGACTCCCGGACTCTCGGACTCTCGGACTCTCGGACTCTCGGACTCTCGGACTCTCGGACTCTCGGACTCTCGGACTCTCGGACTCTCGGACTCTCGGACTCTCGGACTCCCGGACTCCCGGACTCCCGGACTCCCGGACTTTCGGACTCCCGGACTCCCGGACTCCCGGGCTCCCGGACTCCCGGACTCCCGGACTCCCGGACTCCCGGACTCCCGGACTCCCGGACTCCCGGACTCCCGGACTCCCGGACTCCCGGACTCCCGGACTCCCGGACTCCCGGACTCCCGGACTCCCGGACTCCCGGACTCCCGGACTCCCGGACTCCCGGACTCCCGGACTCTCGGACTCTCGGACTCCCGGACTCCCGGACTCCCGGACTCCCGGACTCCCGGACTCCCGGACTCCCGGACTCCCGGACTCCCGGACTCCCGGACTCCCTGACTCCCTGACTCCCTGACTCCCGGACTCCCGGACTCCCGGACTCCCGGACTCCCGGACTCCCGGACTCCCGGACTCCCGGACTCCCGGACTCCCGGACTCCCGGACTCCCGGACTCCCGGACTCCCGGACTCCCGGACTCCCGGACTCCCGAACTCCCGGACTCCCGGACTCCCGGACTCCCGGACTCCCGGACTCCCGGACTCCCGGACTCCCGGACTCCCGGACTCCCGGACTCCCGGACTCCCGGACTCCCGGACTCCCGGACTCCCGGACTCCCGGACTCCCGGACTCCCGGACTCCCGGACTCCCGGACTCCCGGACTCCCGGACTCCCGGACTCCCGGACTCCCGGACTCTCGGACTCTCGGACTCTCGGACTCTCGGACTCTCGGACTCTCGGACTCTCGGACTCTCGGACTCTCGGACTCTCGGACTCTCGGACTCTCGGACTCTCGGACTCTCGGACTCTCGGACTCTCGGACTCTCGGACTCTCGGACTCTCGGACTCTCGGACTCCCGGACTCCCGGACTCCCGGACTCCCGGACTCCCGGACTCCCGGAGTCCCGGACTCCCGGACTCCCGGACTCCCGGACTCCCGGACTCCCGGACTCCCGGACTCTCGGACTCTCGGACTCTCGGACTCCCGGACTCCCGGACTCCCGGACTCCCGGACTCCCGGACTCCCGGACTCCCGGACTCCCGGACTCCCGGACTCCCGGACTCCCGGACTCCCGGACTCCCGGACTCCCGGACTCCCGGACTCCCGGACTCCCGGACTCTCGGACTCTCGGACTCTCGGACTCTCGGACTCTCGGACTCTCGGACTCTCGGACTCTCTTCATCTCCTCCTTCATCTCGTCCTTCTCCTTCATCTCCTCCTTCATCTTTTCTCTCATCTCCTCCTTCATCTTTTCTCTCATCTCCTCCTTCATCTCCTCCTTCATCTCCTCCTTCATCTCCTCCTTCATCTCCTCCTTCATCTCCTCCTTCATCTCCTTCTTCATCTCCTCCTTCATCTCCTCCTTCATCTCCTGCTTCATCTCCTGCTTCATCTCCTCCTTCATCTCCTCCTTCATCTCCTCCTTCATCTCCTCCTTCATCTCCTCCTTCATCTCCTCCTTCATCTCCTCCTTCATCTCCTCCTTCATCTCCTCCTTCATCTCCTCCTTCATCTCCTCCTTCATCTCCTCCTTCATCTCCTCCTTCATCTCCTCCTTCATCTCCTCCTTTATCTCCTCCTTCATCTCCTCCTTCATCTCCTCCTTCATCTCTTCCTTCATCTCCTCCTTCATCTCCTCCTTCATCTCCTTCTTCATCTCCTCCTTCATCTCCTCCTTCATCTCCTCCTTCATCTCCTCCTTTATCTCCTCCTTCATCTCCTTCATCTCCTCCTTCGTCTTTTCCTTCCTCTTCTCCTTCATCTCCTCCTTCATCTCGACCTTCTTTTTCATCTCCTCCTACAGCAAATGGCTTCAAACTTCTTAAACACGTTAGTTACGAGCAAGTTAAGTTTTTTCGACAAAAAAATCGATTTTCTTAAAACTACAGCAAATGGCTTCAAACTTCTTATACACATTAGTTATGAGCGAATTAAGGATTATTAGCCCCTAAATACGATTTTTAATTTTTCGTGAAAAATGGGAAAAGTACAAAGGCTAGAGTCTTTGCACTTTTTTCGACAAAAAAATCGATTTTCTTAAAACTACAGCAAATGGCTTCAAACTTCTTATACACGTTAGTTATGAGCGAATTAAGGATTATTAGCCCCTAAATACAATTTTTAATTTTTCGCGAAAAATGGGAAAAGTACAAAGGCTAGTCTTTGCACTTTTTTCGACAAAAAAATCGATTTTCTTAAAACTACAGCAAATGGCTTCAAACTTCTTATACACGTTAGTTATGAGCGATTTAAGGATTATTAGCCCCTAAATACAATTTTTAATTTTTCGCGAAAAATGGGAAAAGTACAAAGGCTATAGTCTTTGCACTTTTTTCGACAAAAAAATCGATTTTCTTAAAACTACAGCAAATGGCTTCAAACTTCTTATACACATTAGTTATGAGCGAATTAAGGATTATTAGCCCCTAAATACGATTTTTAATTTTTCGTGAAAAATGGGAAAAGTACAAAGGCTATAGTCTTTGCACTTTTTTCGACAAAAAAATCGATTTTCTTAAAACTACAGCAAATGGCTTCAAACTTCTTATACACATTAGTTATGAGCGAATTAAGGATTATTAGCCCCTAAATACGATTTTTAATTTTTCGTGAAAAATGGGAAAAGTACAAAGGCTATAGTCTTTGCACTTTTTTCGACAAAAAAATCGATTTTCTTAAAACTACAGCAAATGGCTTCAAACTTCTTATACACATTAGTTATGAGCGAATTAAGGATTATTAGCCCCTAAATACGATT
Source organism: Elmis aenea (assembly GCA_947652605.1). Classification (NCBI taxonomy): domain Eukaryota; kingdom Metazoa; phylum Arthropoda; class Insecta; order Coleoptera; family Elmidae; genus Elmis; species Elmis aenea. The sequence continues at coordinate 47,416,055 of OX393582.1, read as the reverse complement.
TTTAATTTTTCGTGAAAAATGGGAAAAGTACAAAGGCTAGTCTGCACTTTTTTCGACAAAAAAATCGATTTTCTTAAAACTACTGCAAATGGCTTCAAACTTCTTATACACGTTAGTTATGAGCGAATTAAGGATTATTAGCCCCTAAATACAATTTTTAATTTTTCGCGAAAAATGGGAAAAGTACAAAGGCTATAGTCTTTGCACTTTTTTCGACAAAAAAATCGATTTTCTTAAAACTACAGCAAATGGCTTCAAACTTCTTATACACGTTAGTTATGAGCGATTTAAGGATTATTAGCCCCTAAATACAATTTTTAATTTTTCGCGAAAAATGGGAAAAGTACAAAGGCTATAGTCTTTGCACTTTTTTCGACAAAAAAATCGATTTTCTTAAAACTACAGCAAATGGCTTCAAACTTCTTAAACACGTTAGTTACGAGCAAGTTAAGGATTATTAGCCCCTAAATACGATTTTTAATTTTTCGCGAAAAATGGGAAAAGTACAAAGGCTATAGTCTTTGCACTTTTTTCGACAAAAAAATCGATTTTCTTAAAACTACAGCAAATGGCTTCAAACTTCTTATACACATTAGTTATGAGCGAATTAAGGATTATTAGCCCCTAAATACGATTTTTAATTTTTCGTGAAAAATGGGAAAAGTACAAAGGCTATAGTCTTTGCACTTTTTTCGACAAAAAAATCGATTTTCTTAAAACTACAGCAAATGGCTTCAAACTTCTTATACACATTAGTTATGAGCGAATTAAGGATTATTAGCCCCTAAATACGATTTTTAATTTTTCGTGAAAAATGGGAAAAGTACAAAGGCTATAGTCTTTGCACTTTTTTCGACAAAAAAATCGATTTTCTTAAAACTACAGCAAATGGCTTCAAACTTCTTATACACATTAGTTATGAGCGAATTAAGGATTATTAGCCCCTCGGACTCTCGGACTCTCGGACTCTCGGACTCTCGGACTCTCGGACTCTCGGACTCTCGGACTCTCGGACTCTCGGACTCTCGGACTCTCGGACTCTCGGACTCTCGGACTCTCGGACTCTCGGACTCTCGGACTCTCTTCATCTCCTCCTTCATCTCGTCCTTCTCCTTCATCTCCTCCATCTCCTCCTTCATCTCCTCCTTCATCTCCTCCTTCATCTCTTCCTTCATCTCCTCCTTCATCTCCTCCTTCATCTCCTTCTTCATCTCCTCCTTCATCTCCTCCTTCATCTCCTCCTTCATCTCCTCCTTCATCTCCTCCTTTATCTCCTCCTTCATCTCCTTCATCTCCTCCTTCGTCTTTTCCTTCCTCTTCTCCTTCATCTCCTCCTTCATCTCGACCTTCTTTTTCATCTCCTCCTACAGCAAATGGCTTCAAACTTCGTATACACATTAGTTATGAGCGATTTAAGGATTATTAGCCCCTAAATACGATTTTTAATTTTTCGCGAAAAATGGGAAAAGTACAAAGGCTATAGTCTTTGCACTTTTTTCGACAAAAAAATCGATTTTCTTAAAACTACAGCAAATGGCTTCAAACTTCTTATACACATTAGTTATGAGCGAATTAAGGATTATTAGCCCCTAAATACGATTTTTAATTTTTCGCGAAAAATGGGAAAAGTACAAAGGCTATAGTCTTTGCACTTTTTTCGACAAAAAAATCGATTTTCTTAAAACTACTGCAAATGGCTTCAAAATTCGTATACACATTAGTTATGAGCGATTTAAGGATTATTGGCCCCTAAATACAATTTTTAATTTTTCGCGAAAAATGGGAAAAGTACAAAGGCTATAGTCTTTGCACTTTTTTCGACAAAAAAATCGATTTTCTTAAAACTACAGCAAATGGCTTCAAACTTCTTAAACACGTTAGTTACGAGCAAGTTAAGGATTATTAGCCCCTAAATACGATTTTTAATTTTTCGCGAAAAATGGGAAAAGTACAAAGGCTATAGTCTTTGCACTTTTTTCGACAAAAAAATCGATTTTCTTAAAACTACAGCAAATGGCTTCAAACTTCTTATACACATTAGTTATGAGCGAATTAAGGATTATTAGCCCCTAAATACGATTTTTAATTTTTCGTGAAAAATGGGAAAAGTACAAAGGCTATAGTCTTTGCACTTTTTTCGACAAAAAAATCGATTTTCTTAAAACTACAGCAAATGGCTTCAAACTTCTTATACACATTAGTTATGAGCGAATTAAAGATTATTAGCCCCTAAATACGATTTTTAATTTTTCGTGAAAAATGGGAAAAGTACAAAGGCTATAGTCTTTGCACTTTTTTCGACAAAAAAATCGATTTTCTTAAAACTACAGCAAATGGCTTCAAACTTCTTATACACATTAGTTATGAGCGAATTAAGGATTATTAGCCCCTAAATACGATTTTTAATTTTTCGTGAAAAATGGGAAAAGTACAAAGGCTAGAGTCTTTGCACTTTTTTCGACAAAAAAATCGATTTTCTTAAAACTACAGCAAATGGCTTCAAACTTCTTATACACGTTAGTTATGAGCGAATTAAGGATTATTAGCCCCTAAATACAATTTTTAATTTTTCGCGAAAAATGGGAAAAGTACAAAGGCTAGTCTTTGCACTTTTTTCGACAAAAAAATCGATTTTCTTAAAACTACAGCAAATGGCTTCAAACTTCTTATACACGTTAGTTATGAGCGATTTAAGGATTATTAGCCCCTAAATACAATTTTTAATTTTTCGCGAAAAATGGGAAAAGTACAAAGGCTATAGTCTTTGCACTTTTTTCGACAAAAAAATCGATTTTCTTAAAACTACAGCAAATGGCTTCAAACTTCTTATACACATTAGTTATGAGCGAATTAAGGATTATTAGCCCCTAAATACGATTTTTAATTTTTCGTGAAAAATGGGAAAAGTACAAAGGCTATAGTCTTTGCACTTTTTTCGACAAAAAAATCGATTTTCTTAAAACTACAGCAAATGGCTTCAAACTTCTTATACACATTAGTTATGAGCGAATTAAGGATAATTAGCCCCTAAATACGATTTTTAATTTTTCGTGAAAAATGGGAAAAGTACAAAGGCTATAGTCTTTGCACTTTTTTCGACAAAAAAATCGATTTTCTTAAAACTACAGCAAATGGCTTCAAACTTCTTATACACATTAGTTATGAGCGAATTAAGGATTATTAGCCCCTAAATACGATTTTTAATTTTTCGTGAAAAATGGGAAAAGTACAAAGGCTAGAGTCTGCACTTTTTTCGACAAAAAAATCGATTTTCTTAAAACTACTGCAAATGGCTTCAAACTTCTTATACACGTTAGTTATGAGCGAATTAAGGATTATTAGCCCCTAAATACAATTTTTAATTTTTCGCGAAAAATGGGAAAAGTACAAAGGCTATAGTCTTTGCACTTTTTTCGACAAAAAAATCGATTTTCTTAAAACTACAGCAAATGGCTTCAAACTTCTTATACACGTTAGTTATGAGCGATTTAAGGATTATTAGCCCCTAAATACAATTTTTAATTTTTCGCGAAAAATGGGAAAAGTACAAAGGCTATAGTCTTTGCACTTTTTTCGACAAAAAAATCGATTTTCTTAAAACTACAGCAAATGGCTTCAAACTTCTTAAACACGTTAGTTACGAGCAAGTTAAGGATTATTAGCCCCTAAATACGATTTTTAATTTTTCGCGAAAAATGGGAAAAGTACAAAGGCTATAGTCTTTGCACTTTTTTCGACAAAAAAATCGATTTTCTTAAAACTACAGCAAATGGCTTCAAACTTCTTATACACATTAGTTATGAGCGAATTAAGGATTATTAGCCCCTCGGACTCTCGGACTCTCGGACTCTCGGACTCTCGGACTCTCGGACTCTCGGACTCTCGGACTCTCGGACTCTCGGACTCTCGGACTCCCGGACTCCCGGACTCCCGGACTCCCGGACTCCCGGACTCCCGGGCTCCCGGGCTCCCGGACTCCCGGACTCCCGGACTCCCGGACTCCCGGACTCCCGGACTCCCGGACTCCCGGACTCCCGGACTCCCGGACTCCCGGACTCCCGGACTCCCGGACTCCCGGACTCCCGGACTCCCGGACTCCCGGACTCCCGGACTCGCGGACTCGCGGACTCGCGGACTCGCGGACTCGCGGACTCGCGGACTCTCGGACTCTCGGACTCTCGGACTCTCGGACTCTCGGACTCTCGGACTCCCGGACTCCCGGACTCCCGGACTCCCGGACTCCCGGACTCCCGGACTCCCGGACTCCCGGACTCCCGGACTCCCGGACTCCCGGACTCCCGGACTCCCGGACTCCCGGACTCCCGGACTCCCGGACTCCCGGACTCCCGGACTCCCGGACTCCCGGACTCCCGGACTCCCGGACTCCCGGACTCCCGGACTCTCGGACTCCCGGACTCCCGGACTCCCGGACTCCCGGACTCCCGGACTCCCGGACTCCCGGACTCCCGGACTCCCGGACTCCCGGACTCCCGGACTCCCGGACTCCCGGACTCCCGGACTCCCGGACTCCCGGACTCCCGGACTCCCGGACTCCCGGACTCCCGGACTCCCGGACTCCCGGACTCCCGGACTCCCGGACTCCCGGACTCCCGGACTCCCGGACTCTCGGACTCTCGGACTCTCGGACTCTCGGACTCTCGGACTCTCGGACTCTCGGACTCTCGGACTCTCGGACTCTCGGACTCTCGGACTCTCGGACTCTCGGACTCTCGGACTCTCGGACTCTCGGACTCTCGGACTCTCGGACTCTCGGACTCTCGGACTCCCGGACTCCCGGACTCCCGGACTCCCGGACTCCCGGACTCCCGGACTCCCGGACTCCCGGACTCCTGGACTCCCGGACTCCCGGACTCCCGGACTCTCGGACTCTCGGACTCTCGGACTCTCGGACTCCCGGACTCCCGGACTCCCGGACTCCCGGACTCCCGGACTCCCGGACTCCCGGACTCCCGGACTCCCGGACTCCCGGACTCCCGGACTCCCGGACTCCCGGACTCCCGGACTCCCGGACTCCCGGACTCCCGGACTCCCGGACTCCCGGACTCCCGGACTCCCGGACTCTCGGACTCTCGGACTCTCGGACTCTCGGACTCTCGGACTCTCGGACTCTCTTCATCTCCTCCTTCATCTCGTCCTTCTCCTTCATCTCCTCCTTCATCTTTTCTCTCATCTCCTCCTTCATCTTTTCTCTCATCTCCTCCTTCATCTCCTCCTTCATCTCCTCCTTCATCTCCTCCTTCATCTCCTCCTTCATCTCCTCCTTCATCTCCTTCTTCATCTCCTCCTTCATCTCCTCCTTCATCTCCTGCTTCATCTCCTGCTTCATCTCCTCCTTCATCTCCTCCTTCATCTCCTCCTTCATCTCCTCCTTCATCTCCTCCTTCATCTCCTCCTTCATCTCCTCCTTCATCTCCTCCTTCATCTCCTCCTTCATCTCCTCCTTCATCTCCTCCTTCATCTCCTCCTTCATCTCCTCCTTCATCTCCTCCTTCATCTCCTCCTTTATCTCCTCCTTCATCTCCTCCTTTATCTCCTCCTTCATCTCTTCCTTCATCTCCTCCTTCATCTCCTCCTTCATCTCCTTCTTCATCTCCTCCTTCATCTCCTCCTTCATCTCCTCCTTCATCTCCTCCTTCATCTCCTCCTTTATCTCCTCCTTCATCTCCTTCATCTCCTCCTTCGTCTTTTCCTTCCTCTTCTCCTTCATCTCCTCCTTCATCTCGACCTTCTTTTTCATCTCCTCCTACAGCAAATGGCTTCAAACTTCTTAAACACGTTAGTTACGAGCAAGTTAAGGATTATTAGCCCCTAAATACGATTTTTAATTTTTCGCGAAAAATGGGAAAAGTACAAAGGCTATAGTCTTTGCACTTTTTTCGACAAAAAAATCGATTTTCTTAAAACTACAGCAAATGGCTTCAAACTTCTTATACACATTAGTTATGAGCGAATTAAGGATTATTAGCCCCTAAATACGATTTTTAATTTTTCGCGAAAAATGGGAAAAGTACAAAGGCTATAGTCTTTGCACTTTTTTCGACAAAAAAATCGATTTTCTTAAAACTACTGCAAATGGCTTCAAAATTCGTATACACATTAGTTATGAGCGATTTAAGGATTATTAGCCCCTAAATACAATTTTTAATTTTTCGCGAAAAATGGGAAAAGTACAAAGGCTATAGTCTTTGCACTTTTTTCGACAAAAAAATCGATTTTCTTAAAACTACAGCAAATGGCTTCAAACTTCTTAAACACGTTAGTTACGAGCAAGTTAAGGATTATTAGCCCCTAAATACGATTTTTAATTTTTCGCGAAAAATGGGAAAAGTACAAAGGCTATAGTCTTTGCACTTTTTTCGACAAAAAAATCGATTTTCTTAAAACTACAGCAAATGGCTTCAAACTTCTTATACACATTAGTTATGAGCGAATTAAGGATTATTAGCCCCTAAATACGATTTTTAATTTTTCGTGAAAAATGGGAAAAGTACAAAGGCTATAGTCTTTGCACTTTTTTCGACAAAAAAATCGATTTTCTTAAAACTACAGCAAATGGCTTCAAACTTCTTATACACATTAGTTATGAGCGAATTAAGGATTATTAGCCCCTAAATACGATTTTTAATTTTTCGTGAAAAATGGGAAAAGTACAAAGGCTATAGTCTTTGCACTTTTTTCGACAAAAAAATCGATTTTCTTAAAACTACAGCAAATGGCTTCAAACTTCTTATACACATTAGTTATGAGCGAATTAAGGATTATTAGCCCCTCGGACTCTCGGACTCTCGGACTCTCGGACTCTCGGACTCTCGGACTCTCGGACTCTCGGACTCTCGGACTCTCGGACTCTCGGACTCTCGGACTCTCGGACTCTCGGACTCTCGGACTCTCTTCATCTCCTCCTTCATCTCGTCCTTCTCCTTCATCTCCTCCATCTCCTCCTTCATCTCCTCCTTCATCTCCTCCTTCATCTCTTCCTTCATCTCCTCCTTCATCTCCTCCTTCATCTCCTTCTTCATCTCCTCCTTCATCTCCTCCTTCATCTCCTCCTTCATCTCCTCCTTCATCTCCTCCTTTATCTCCTCCTTCATCTCCTTCATCTCCTCCTTCGTCTTTTCCTTCCTCTTCTCCTTCATCTCCTCCTTCATCTCGACCTTCTTTTTCATCTCCTCCTACAGCAAATGGCTTCAAACTTCGTATACACATTAGTTATGAGCGATTTAAGGATTATTAGCCCCTAAATACGATTTTTAATTTTTCGCGAAAAATGGGAAAAGTACAAAGGCTATAGTCTTTGCACTTTTTTCGACAAAAAAATCGATTTTCTTAAAACTACAGCAAATGGCTTCAAACTTCTTATACACATTAGTTATGAGCGAATTAAGGATTATTAGCCCCTAAATACGATTTTTAATTTTTCGCGAAAAATGGGAAAAGTACAAAGGCTATAGTCTTTGCACTTTTTTCGACAAAAAAATCGATTTTCTTAAAACTACTGCAAATGGCTTCAAAATTCGTATACACATTAGTTATGAGCGATTTAAGGATTATTGGCCCCTAAATACAATTTTTAATTTTTCGCGAAAAATGGGAAAAGTACAAAGGCTATAGTCTTTGCACTTTTTTCGACAAAAAAATCGATTTTCTTAAAACTACAGCAAATGGCTTCAAACTTCTTAAACACGTTAGTTACGAGCAAGTTAAGGATTATTAGCCCCTAAATACGATTTTTAATTTTTCGCGAAAAATGGGAAAAGTACAAAGGCTATAGTCTTTGCACTTTTTTCGACAAAAAAATCGATTTTCTTAAAACTACAGCAAATGGCTTCAAACTTCTTATACACATTAGTTATGAGCGAATTAAGGATTATTAGCCCCTAAATACGATTTTTAATTTTTCGTGAAAAATGGGAAAAGTACAAAGGCTATAGTCTTTGCACTTTTTTCGACAAAAAAATCGATTTTCTTAAAACTACAGCAAATGGCTTCAAACTTCTTATACACATTAGTTATGAGCGAATTAAGGATTATTAGCCCCTAAATACGATTTTTAATTTTTCGTGAAAAATGGGAAAAGTACAAAGGCTATAGTCTTTGCACTTTTTTCGACAAAAAAATCGATTTTCTTAAAACTACAGCAAATGGCTTCAAACTTCTTATACACATTAGTTATGAGCGAATTAAGGATTATTAGCCCCTAAATACGATTTTTAATTTTTCGTGAAAAATGGGAAAAGTACAAAGGCTAGAGTCTTTGCACTTTTTTCGACAAAAAAATCGATTTTCTTAAAACTACAGCAAATGGCTTCAAACTTCTTATACACGTTAGTTATGAGCGAATTAAGGATTATTAGCCCCTAAATACAATTTTTAATTTTTCGCGAAAAATGGGAAAAGTACAAAGGCTAGTCTTTGCACTTTTTTCGACAAAAAAATCGATTTTCTTAAAACTACAGCAAATGGCTTCAAACTTCTTATACACGTTAGTTATGAGCGATTTAAGGATTATTAGCCCCTAAATACAATTTTTAATTTTTCGCGAAAAATGGGAAAAGTACAAAGGCTATAGTCTTTGCACTTTTTTCGACAAAAAAATCGATTTTCTTAAAACTACAGCAAATGGCTTCAAACTTCTTATACACATTAGTTATGAGCGAATTAAGGATTATTAGCCCCTAAATACGATTTTTAATTTTTCGTGAAAAATGGGAAAAGTACAAAGGCTATAGTCTTTGCACTTTTTTCGACAAAAAAATCGATTTTCTTAAAACTACAGCAAATGGCTTCAAACTTCTTATACACATTAGTTATGAGCGAATTAAGGATTATTAGCCCCTAAATACGATTTTTAATTTTTCGTGAAAAATGGGAAAAGTACAAAGGCTATAGTCTTTGCACTTTTTTCGACAAAAAAATCGATTTTCTTAAAACTACAGCAAATGGCTTCAAACTTCTTATACACATTAGTTATGAGCGAATTAAGGATTATTAGCCCCTAAATACGATTTTTAATTTTTCGTGAAAAATGGGAAAAGTACAAAGGCTAGAGTCTGCACTTTTTTCGACAAAAAAATCGATTTTCTTAAAACTACTGCAAATGGCTTCAAACTTCTTATACACGTTAGTTATGAGCGAATTAAGGATTATTAGCCCCTAAATACAATTTTTAATTTTTCGCGAAAAATGGGAAAAGTACAAAGGCTATAGTCTTTGCACTTTTTTCGACAAAAAAATCGATTTTCTTAAAACTACAGCAAATGGCTTCAAACTTCTTATACACGTTAGTTATGAGCGATTTAAGGATTATTAGCCCCTAAATACAATTTTTAATTTTTCGCGAAAAATGGGAAAAGTACAAAGGCTATAGTCTTTGCACTTTTTTCGACAAAAAAATCGATTTTCTTAAAACTACAGCAAATGGCTTCAAACTTCTTAAACACGTTAGTTACGAGCAAGTTAAGGATTATTAGCCCCTAAATACGATTTTTAATTTTTCGCGAAAAATGGGAAAAGTACAAAGGCTATAGTCTTTGCACTTTTTTCGACAAAAAAATCGATTTTCTTAAAACTACAGCAAATGGCTTCAAACTTCTTATACACATTAGTTATGAGCGAATTAAGGATTATTAGCCCCTCGGACTCTCGGACTCTCGGACTCTCGGACTCTCGGACTCTCGGACTCTCGGACTCTCGGACTCTCGGACTCTCGGACTCGGACTCTCGGACTCTCGGACTCCCGGACTCCCGGACTCCCGGACTCCCGGACTTTCGGACTCCCGGACTCTCGGACTCTCGGACTCCCGGACTCCCGGACTCCCGGACTCCCGGACTTCCGGACTCCCGGACTCTCGGACTCTCGGACTCTTGGACTCCCGGACTCCCGGACTCCCGGACTCAAGGACTCCTATACTCCCGGACTCCCGGACTCCCGGACTCCCGGACTCCCGGACTCCCGGACTCCCGGACTCCCGGACTCCCGAACTCCCGGACTCCCGGACTCCCGGACTCCCGGACTCCCGGACTCCCGGACTCCCGGACTCCCGGACTCCCGGACTCTCGGACTCTCGGACTCTCGGACTCTCGGACTCTCGGACTCTCGGACTCTCGGACTCTCGGACTCTCGGACTCTCGGACTCTCGGACTCTCGGACTCCCGGACTCCCGGACTCCCGGACTCCCGGACTTTCGGACTCCCGGACTCCCGGACTCCCGGGCTCCCGGACTCCCGGACTCCCGGACTCCCGGACTCCCGGACTCCCGGACTCCCGGACTCCCGGACTCCCGGACTCCCGGACTCCCGGACTCCCGGACTCCCGGACTCCCGGACTCCCGGACTCCCGGACTCCCGGACTCCCGGACTCCCGGACTCCCGGACTCCCGGACTCCCGGACTCCCGGACTCCCGGACTCCCGGACTCTCGGACTCTCGGACTCCCGGACTCCCGGACTCCCGGACTCCCGGACTCCCGGACTCCCGGACTCCCGGACTCCCGGACTCCCGGACTCCCGGACTCCCTGACTCCCTGACTCCCTGACTCCCGGACTCCCGGACTCCCGGACTCCCGGACTCCCGGACTCCCGGACTCCCGGACTCCCGGACTCCCGGACTCCCGGACTCCCGGACTCCCGGACTCCCGGACTCCCGGACTCCCGGACTCCCGGACTCCCGGACTCCCGGACTCCCGGACTCCCGGACTCCCGGACTCCCGGACTCCCGGACTCCCGGACTCCCGGACTCCCGGACTCCCGGACTCCCGGACTCCCGGACTCCCGGACTCCCGGACTCCCGGACTCCCGGACTCCCGGACTCCCGGACTCCCGGACTCCCGGACTCCCGGACTCCCGGACTCCCGGACTCCCGGACTCCCGGACTCCCGGACTCCCGGACTCCCGGACTCTCGGACTCTCGGACTCTCGGACTCTCGGACTCTCGGACTCTCGGACTCTCGGACTCTCGGACTCTCGGACTCTCGGACTCTCGGACTCTCGGACTCTCGGACTCTCGGACTCTCGGACTCTCGGACTCTCGGACTCTCGGACTCCCGGACTCCCGGACTCCCGGACTCCCGGACTCCCGGACTCCCGGAGTCCCGGACTCCCGGACTCCCGGACTCCCGGACTCCCGGACTCCCGGACTCCCGGACTCTCGGACTCTCGGACTCTCGGACTCCCGGACTCCCGGACTCCCGGACTCCCGGACTCCCGGACTCCCGGACTCCCGGACTCCCGGACTCCCGGACTCCCGGACTCCCGGACTCCCGGACTCCCGGACTCCCGGACTCCCGGACTCCCGGACTCCCGGACTCTCGGACTCTCGGACTCTCGGACTCTCGGACTCTCGGACTCTCGGACTCTCGGACTCTCTTCATCTCCTCCTTCATCTCGTCCTTCTCCTTCATCTCCTCCTTCATCTTTTCTCTCATCTCCTCCTTCATCTTTTCTCTCATCTCCTCCTTCATCTCCTCCTTCATCTCCTCCTTCATCTCCTCCTTCATCTCCTCCTTCATCTCCTCCTTCATCTCCTTCTTCATCTCCTCCTTCATCTCCTCCTTCATCTCCTGCTTCATCTCCTGCTTCATCTCCTCCTTCATCTCCTCCTTCATCTCCTCCTTCATCTCCTCCTTCATCTCCTCCTTCATCTCCTCCTTCATCTCCTCCTTCATCTCCTCCTTCATCTCCTCCTTCATCTCCTCCTTCATCTCCTCCTTCATCTCCTCCTTCATCTCCTCCTTCATCTCCTCCTTCATCTCCTCCTTTATCTCCTCCTTCATCTCCTCCTTCATCTCCTCCTTCATCTCTTCCTTCATCTCCTCCTTCATCTCCTCCTTCATCTCCTTCTTCATCTCCTCCTTCATCTCCTCCTTCATCTCCTCCTTCATCTCCTCCTTTATCTCCTCCTTCATCTCCTTCATCTCCTCCTTCGTCTTTTCCTTCCTCTTCTCCTTCATCTCCTCCTTCATCTCGACCTTCTTTTTCATCTCCTCCTACAGCAAATGGCTTCAAACTTCTTAAACACGTTAGTTACGAGCAAGTTAAGTTTTTTCGACAAAAAAATCGATTTTCTTAAAACTACAGCAAATGGCTTCAAACTTCTTATACACATTAGTTATGAGCGAATTAAGGATTATTAGCCCCTAAATACGATTTTTAATTTTTCGTGAAAAATGGGAAAAGTACAAAGGCTAGAGTCTTTGCACTTTTTTCGACAAAAAAATCGATTTTCTTAAAACTACAGCAAATGGCTTCAAACTTCTTATACACGTTAGTTATGAGCGAATTAAGGATTATTAGCCCCTAAATACAATTTTTAATTTTTCGCGAAAAATGGGAAAAGTACAAAGGCTAGTCTTTGCACTTTTTTCGACAAAAAAATCGATTTTCTTAAAACTACAGCAAATGGCTTCAAACTTCTTATACACGTTAGTTATGAGCGATTTAAGGATTATTAGCCCCTAAATACAATTTTTAATTTTTCGCGAAAAATGGGAAAAGTACAAAGGCTATAGTCTTTGCACTTTTTTCGACAAAAAAATCGATTTTCTTAAAACTACAGCAAATGGCTTCAAACTTCTTATACACATTAGTTATGAGCGAATTAAGGATTATTAGCCCCTAAATACGATTTTTAATTTTTCGTGAAAAATGGGAAAAGTACAAAGGCTATAGTCTTTGCACTTTTTTCGACAAAAAAATCGATTTTCTTAAAACTACAGCAAATGGCTTCAAACTTCTTATACACATTAGTTATGAGCGAATTAAGGATTATTAGCCCCTAAATACGATTTTTAATTTTTCGTGAAAAATGGGAAAAGTACAAAGGCTATAGTCTTTGCACTTTTTTCGACAAAAAAATCGATTTTCTTAAAACTACAGCAAATGGCTTCAAACTTCTTATACACATTAGTTATGAGCGAATTAAGGATTATTAGCCCCTAAATACGATTTTTAATTTTTCGTGAAAAATGGGAAAAGTACAAAGGCTAGTCTGCACTTTTTTCGACAAAAAAATCGATTTTCTTAAAACTACTGCAAATGGCTTCAAACTTCTTATACACGTTAGTTATGAGCGAATTAAGGATTATTAGCCCCTAAATACAATTTTTAATTTTTCGCGAAAAATGGGAAAAGTACAAAGGCTATAGTCTTTGCACTTTTTTCGACAAAAAAATCGATTTTCTTAAAACTACAGCAAATGGCTTCAAACTTCTTATACACGTTAGTTATGAGCGATTTAAGGATTATTAGCCCCTAAATACAATTTTTAATTTTTCGCGAAAAATGGGAAAAGTACAAAGGCTATAGTCTTTGCACTTTTTTCGACAAAAAAATCGATTTTCTTAAAACTACAGCAAATGGCTTCAAACTTCTTAAACACGTTAGTTACGAGCAAGTTAAGGATTATTAGCCCCTAAATACGATTTTTAATTTTTCGCGAAAAATGGGAAAAGTACAAAGGCTATAGTCTTTGCACTTTTTTCGACAAAAAAATCGATTTTCTTAAAACTACAGCAAATGGCTTCAAACTTCTTATACACATTAGTTATGAGCGAATTAAGGATTATTAGCCCCTAAATACGATTTTTAATTTTTCGTGAAAAATGGGAAAAGTACAAAGGCTATAGTCTTTGCACTTTTTTCGACAAAAAAATCGATTTTCTTAAAACTACAGCAAATGGCTTCAAACTTCTTATACACATTAGTTATGAGCGAATTAAGGATTATTAGCCCCTAAATACGATTTTTAATTTTTCGTGAAAAATGGGAAAAGTACAAAGGCTATAGTCTTTGCACTTTTTTCGACAAAAAAATCGATTTTCTTAAAACTACAGCAAATGGCTTCAAACTTCTTATACACATTAGTTATGAGCGAATTAAGGATTATTAGCCCCTCGGACTCTCGGACTCTCGGACTCTCGGACTCTCGGACTCTCGGACTCTCGGACTCTCGGACTCTCGGACTCTCGGACTCTCGGACTCTCGGACTCTCGGACTCTCGGACTCTCGGACTCTCGGACTCTCGGACTCTCTTCATCTCCTCCTTCATCTCGTCCTTCTCCTTCATCTCCTCCATCTCCTCCTTCATCTCCTCCTTCATCTCCTCCTTCATCTCTTCCTTCATCTCCTCCTTCATCTCCTCCTTCATCTCCTTCTTCATCTCCTCCTTCATCTCCTCCTTCATCTCCTCCTTCATCTCCTCCTTCATCTCCTCCTTTATCTCCTCCTTCATCTCCTTCATCTCCTCCTTCGTCTTTTCCTTCCTCTTCTCCTTCATCTCCTCCTTCATCTCGACCTTCTTTTTCATCTCCTCCTACAGCAAATGGCTTCAAACTTCGTATACACATTAGTTATGAGCGATTTAAGGATTATTAGCCCCTAAATACGATTTTTAATTTTTCGCGAAAAATGGGAAAAGTACAAAGGCTATAGTCTGCACTTTTTTCGACAAAAAAATCGATTTTCTTAAAACTACAGCAAATGGCTTCAAACTTCTTAAACACGTTAGTTACGAGCAAGTTAAGGATTATTAGCCCCTAAATACGATTTTTAATTTTTCGCGAAAAATGGGAAAAGTACAAAGGCTATAGTCTTTGCACTTTCTTCGACAAAAAAATCGATTTTCTTAAAACTACAGCAAATGGCTTCAAACTTCTTATACACATTAGTTATGAGCGAATTAAGGATTATTAGCCCCTAAATACGATTTTTAATTTTTCGCGAAAAATGGGAAAAGTACAAAGGCTATAGTCTTTGCACTTTTTTCGACAAAAAAATCGATTTTCTTAAAACTACAGCAAATGGCTTCAAACTTCTTATACACATTAGTTATGAGCGAATTAAGGATTATTAGCCCCTAAATACGATTTTTAATTTTTCGCGAAAAATGGGAAAAGTACAAAGGCTATAGTCTGCACTTTTTTCGACAAAAAAATCGATTTTCTTAAAACTACAGCAAATGGCTTCAAACTTCTTATACACATTAGTTATGAGCGAATTAAGGATTATTAGCCCCTAAATACGATTTTTAATTTTTCGCGAAAAATGGGAAAAGTACAAAGGCTATAGTCTTTGCACTTTTTTCGACAAAAAAATCGATTTTCTTAAAACTACTGCAAATGGCTTCAAAATTCGTATACACATTAGTTATGAGCGATTTAAGGATTATTGGCCCCTAAATACGATTTTTAATTTTTCGCGAAAAATGGGAAAAGTACAAAGGCTATAGTCTTTGCACTTTTTTCGACAAAAAAATCGATTTTCTTAAAACTACAGCAAATGGCTTCAAACTTCTTATACACATTAGTTATGAGCGAATTAAGGATTATTAGCCCCTAAATACGATTTTTAATTTTTCGTGAAAAATGGGAAAAGTACAAAGGCTATAGTCTTTGCACTTTTTTCGACAAAAAAATCGATTTTCTTAAAACTACAGCAAATGGCTTCAAACTTCTTATACACATTAGTTATGAGCGAATTAAGGATTATTAGCCCCTAAATACGATTTTTAATTTTTCGTGAAAAATGGGAAAAGTACAAAGGCTATAGTCTTTGCACTTTTTTCGACAAAAAAATCGATTTTCTTAAAACTACAGCAAATGGCTTCAAACTTCTTATACACATTAGTTATGAGCGAATTAAGGATTATTAGCCCCTAAATACGATTTTTAATTTTTCGTGAAAAATGGGAAAAGTACAAAGGCTAGAGTCTTTGCACTTTTTTCGACAAAAAAATCGATTTTCTTAAAACTACAGCAAATGGCTTCAAACTTCTTATACACGTTAGTTATGAGCGAATTAAGGATTATTAGCCCCTAAATACAATTTTTAATTTTTCGCGAAAAATGGGAAAAGTACAAAGGCTAGTCTTTGCACTTTTTTCGACAAAAAAATCGATTTTCTTAAAACTACAGCAAATGGCTTCAAACTTCTTATACACGTTAGTTATGAGCGATTTAAGGATTATTAGCCCCTAAATACAATTTTTAATTTTTCGCGAAAAATGGGAAAAGTACAAAGGCTATAGTCTTTGCACTTTTTTCGACAAAAAAAACGATTTTCTTAAAACTACAGCAAATGGCTTCAAACTTCTTATACACATTAGTTATGAGCGATTTAAGGATTATTAGCCCCTAAATACGATTTTTAATTTTTCGCGAAAAATGGGAAAAGTACAAAGGCTATAGTCTTTGCACTTTTTTCGACAAAAAAATTGATTTTCTTAAAACTACAGCAAATGGCTTCAAACTTCTTAAACACATTAGTTACGAGCGAATTAAGGATTATTAGCCCCTAAATACGATTTTTAATTTTTCGCGAAAAATGGGAAAAGTACAAAGGCTATAGTCTTTGCACTTTTTTCGACAAAAAAATCGATTTTCTTAAAACTACAGCAAATGGCTTCAAACTTCTTATACACATTAGTTATGAGCGAATTAAGGATTATTAGCCCCTCGGACTCTCGGACTCTCGGACTCTCGGACTCTCGGACTCTCGGACTCTCGGACTCTCGGACTCTCGGACTCCCGGACTCCCGGACTCCCGGACTCCCGGACTCCCGGACTCCCGGACTCCCGGACTCCCGGACTCCCGGACTCCCGGACTCCCGGACTCCCGGACTCCCGGACTCCCGGACTCCCGGACTCTCGGACTCTCGGACTCTCGGACTCTCGGACTCTCGGACTCTCGGACTCTCGGACTCGGACTCTCGGACTCTCGGACTCTCGGACTCTCGGACTCGGACTCTCGGACTCTCGGACTCCCGGACTCCCGGACTCCCGGACTCCCGGACTCCCGGACTCCCGGACTCCCGGACTCCCGGACTCCCGGACTCGCGGACTCGCGGACTCGCGGACTCTCGGACTCCCGGACTCCCGGACTCCCGGACTCCCGGACTCCCGGACTCCCGGACTCCCGGACTCCCGGACTCCCGGACTCCCGGACTCCCGGACTCCCGGACTCCCGGACTCCCGGACTCCCGGACTCCCGGACTCCCGGACTCCCGGACTCCCGGACTCCCGGACTCCCGGACTCCCGGACCCTCGGACCCTCGGACCCTCGGACTCGGACTCTCGGACTCTCGGACTCTCGGACTCTCGGACTCTCGGACTCTCGGACTCTCGGACTCTCGGACTCTCGGACTCTCGGACCCTCGGACTCTCGGACTCTCGGACCCTCGGACTTTCGGTACAGGCACATTCTGCATTTTTAACGTTATTGCAACGTACTCTCGGACTCTCGGACTCTCGGACTCTCGGACTCTCGGACTCTCGGACTCTCGGACTCTCGGACTCTCGGACTCTCGGACTCCCGGACTCCCGGACTCCTGGACTCCCGGACTCCCGGACTCCCGGACTCCCGGACTCCCGGACTCCCGGACTCCCGGACTCCCGGACTTCCGGACTTCCGGACTCCCGGACTCCCGGACTCCCGGACTCCCGGACTCCCGGACTCCCGGACTCCCGGACTCCCGGACTCTCGGACTTCCGGACTCCCGGACTCCCGGACTCCCGGACTCCCGGACTCCCGGACTCTCGGACTCCCGGACTCCCGGACTCCCGGACTCCCGGACTCCCGGACTCCCGGACTCCCGGACTCCCGGACTCTCGGACTCCCGGACTCCCGGACTCCCGGACTCCCGGACTCCCGGAATGCCGGACTCCCGGACTCCCGGACTCCCGGACTCCCGGACTCTCGGACTCTCGGACTCTCGGACTCTCGGACTCTCGGACTCTCGGACTCTCGGACTCGGACTCTCGGACTCTCGGACTCTCGGACTCTCGGACTCTCGGACTCTCGGACTCTCGGACTCTCGGACTCTCGGACTCCCGGACTCCCGGACTTCCGGACTCCCGGACTCCCGGACTCCCGGACTCCCGGACTCCCGGACTCCCGGACTCCCGGACTCCCGGACTCCCGGACTCCCGGACTCCCGGACTCTCGGACTCTCGGACTCTCGGACTCTCGGACTCTCGGACTCTCGGACTCTCGGACTCCCGGACTCCCGGACTCCCGGAATCCCGGACTCCCGGACTCCCGGACTCCCGGACTCCCGGACTCCCGGACTCCCTGACTCCCGGACTCTCGGACTCTCGGACCCTCGGACTCTCGGACTCCCGGACTCCTGGACTCCCGGACTCCCGGACTCCCGGATTCTCGGACTCGGACTCTCGGACTCTCGGACTCTCGGACTCTCGGACTCGGACTCTCGGACTCTCGGACTCTCGGACTCGGACTCTCGGACTCTCGGACTCCCGGACTCCCGGACTCCCGGACTCTCGGACTCCCGGACTCTCGGACTCCCGGACTTCCGGACTCCCGGACTCTCGGACTCCCGGACTCCCGGACTCCCGGACTCCCGGACTCTCAGACTCTCGGACTCCCGGACTCCCGGACTCCCGGACTCATGGACTCCCGGACTCCCGGACTCCCGGACTCCCGGACTCCCGGACTCCCGGTTTTTCGGACTCCCGGAGTCCCGGACTCCCGGACTCCCGGACTCCCGGACTCCCGGACTCCCGGACTTTCGGACTCCCGGACTCCCGGACTCCCGGACTCCCGGACTCCCGGACTCCCGGACTCTCGGACTCTCGGACTCTCGGACTCTCGGACTCTCGGACTCTCGGACTCTCGGACTCTCGGACTCTCGGACTCTCGGACTCTCGGACTCTCGGACTCTCGGACTCGGACTCTCGGACTCTCGGACTCCCGGACTCCCGGACTCCCGGACTCCCGGACTTTCGGACTCCCGGACTCTCGGACTCTCGGACTCCCGGACTCCCGGACTCCCGGACTCCCGGACTTCCGGACTCCCGGACTCTCGGACTCTCGGACTCCCGGACTCCCGGACTCCCGGACTCAAGGGCTCCCGGACTCCCGGACTCCCGGACTCCCGGACTCCCGGACTCCCGGACTCCCGGACTCCCGGACTCCCGGACTCCCGGACTCCCGGACTCCCGGACTCCCAAACTCCCGGACTCCCGGACTCCCGGACTCCCGGACTCCCGGACTCTCGGACTCTCGGACTCTCGGACTCTCGGACTCTCGGACTCTCGGACTCTCGGACTCTCGGACTCTCGGACTCTCGGACTCTCGGACTCTCGGACTCTCGGACTCTCGGACTCTCGGACTCCCGGACTCCCGGACTCCCGGACTCCCGGACTCCCGGACTCCCGGGCTCCCGGACTCCCGGACTCCCGGACTTCCGGACTCCCGGACTCCCGGACTCCCGGACTCCCGGACTCCCGGACTCCCGGACTCCCGGACTCCCGGACTCCCGGACTCCCGGACTCCCGGACTCCCGGACTCCCGGACTCTCGGACTCTCGGACTCCCGGACTCCCGGACTCCCGGACTCCCGGACTCCCGGACTCCCGGACTCCCGGACTCCCGGACTCCCGGACTCCCGGACTCTTGGACTCCCGGACTCCCGGACTCCCGGACTCCCGGACTCCCGGACTCCCGGACTCCCGGACTCCCGGACTCCCGGACTCCCGGACTCCCGGACTCCCGGACTCCCGGACTCTCGGACTCTCGGACTCCCGGACTCCCGGACTCCCGGACTCCCGGACTCTCGGACTCTCGGACTCTCGGACTCTCGGACTCTCGGACTCTCGGACTCTCGGACTCTCGGACTCTCGGACTCTCGGACTCTCGGACTCTCGGACTCTCGGACTCTCGGACTCTCGGACTCTCGGACTCTCGGACTCCCGGACTCCCGGACTCCCGGACTCCCGGACTCCCGGACTCCCGGACTCCCGGACTCCCGGACTCCCGGACTCCCGGACTCCCGGACTCCCGGACTCCCGGACTCTCGGACTCTCGGACTCTCGGACTCTCGGACTCCCGGACTCCCGGACTCCCGGACTCCCGGACTCCCGGACTCCCGGACTCCCGGACTCCCGGACTCCCGGACTCCCGGACTCCCGGACTCCCGGACTCCCGGACTCCCGGACTCCCGGACTCTCGGACTCTCGGACTCTCGGACTCTCGGACTCTCGGACTCTCGGACTCTCGGACTCTCTTCATCTCCTCCTTCATCTCGTCCTTCTCCTTCATCTCCTCCTTCATCTTTTCTCTCATCTCCTCCTTCATCTTTTCTCTCATCTCCTCCTTCATCTCCTCCTTCATCTCCTCCTTCATCTCCTCCTTCATCTCCTCCTTCATCTCCTCCTTCATCTCCTTCTTCATCTCCTCCTTCATCTCCTCCTTCATCTCCTGCTTCATCTCCTGCTTCATCTCCTCCTTCATCTCCTCCTTCATCTCCTCCTTCATCTCCTCCTTCATCTCCTCCTTCATCTCCTCCTTCATCTCCTCCTTCATCTCCTCCTTCATCTCCTCCTTCATCTCCTCCTTCATCTCCTCCTTCATCTCCTCCTTCATCTCCTCCTTCATCTCCTCCTTCATCTCCTCCTTCATCTCCTCCTTTATCTCCTCCTTCATCTCCTCCTTCATCTCCTCCTTCATCTCTTCCTTCATCTCCTCCTTCATCTCCTCCTTCATCCCCTTCTTCATCTCCTCCTTCATCTCCTCCTTCATCTCCTCCTTCATCTCCTCCTTCATCTCCTCCTTTATCTCCTCCTTCATCTCCTTCATCTCCTCCTTCGTCTTTTCCTTCCTCTTCTCCTTCATCTCCTCCTTCATCTCGACCTTCTTTTTCATCTCCTCCTACAGCAAATGGCTTCAAACTTCTTAAACACGTTAGTTACGAGCAAGTTAAGGATTATTAGCCCCTAAATACGATTTTTAATTTTTCGCGAAAAATGGGAAAAGTACAAAGGCTATAGTCTTTGCACTTTTTTCGACAAAAAAATCGATTTTCTTAAAACTACAGCAAATGGCTTCAAACTTCTTATACACATTAGTTATGAGCGAATTAAGGATTATTAGCCCCTAAATACGATTTTTAATTTTTCGCGAAAAATGGGAAAAGTACAAAGGCTATAGTCTTTGCACTTTTTTCGACAAAAAAATCGATTTTCTTAAAACTACAGCAAATGGCTTCAAACTTCTTATACACATTAGTTATGAGCGAATTAAGGATTATTAGCCCCTAAATACGATTTTTAATTTTTCGCGAAAAATGGGAAAAGTACAAAGGCTATAGTCTTTGCACTTTTTTCGACAAAAAAATCGATTTTCTTAAAACTACAGCAAATGGCTTCAAACTTCTTATACACATTAGTTATGAGCGAATTAAGGATTATTAGCCCCTAAATACGATTTTTAATTTTTCGCGAAAAATGGGAAAAGTACAAAGGCTATAGTCTTTGCACTTTTTTCGACAAAAAAATCGATTTTCTTAAAACTACTGCAAATGGCTTCAAAATTCGTATACACATTAGTTATGAGCGATTTAAGGATTATTAGCCCCTAAATACAATTTTTAATTTTTCGCGAAAAATGGGAAAAGTACAAAGGCTATAGTCTGCACTTTTTTCGACAAAAAAATCGATTTTCTTAAAACTACAGCAAATGGCTTCAAACTTCTTAAACACGTTAGTTACGAGCAAGTTAAGGATTATTAGCCCCTAAATACGATTTTTAATTTTTCGCGAAAAATGGGAAAAGTACAAAGGCTATAGTCTTTGCACTTTCTTCGACAAAAAAATCGATTTTCTTAAAACTACAGCAAATGGCTTCAAACTTCTTATACACATTAGTTATGAGCGAATTAAGGATTATTAGCCCCTAAATACGATTTTTAATTTTTCGCGAAAAATGGGAAAAGTACAAAGGCTATAGTCTTTGCACTTTTTTCGACAAAAAAATCGATTTTCTTAAAACTACTGCAAATGGCTTCAAAATTCGTATACACATTAGTTATGAGCGATTTAACGATTATTAGCCCCTAAATACAATTTTTAATTTTTCGCGAAAAATGGGAAAAGTACAAAGGCTATAGTCTTTGCACTTTTTTCGACAAAAAAATCGATTTTCTTAAAACTACAGCAAATGGCTTCAAACTTCTTAAACACGTTAGTTACGAGCAAGTTAAGGATTATTAGCCCCTAAATACGATTTTTAATTTTTCGCGAAAAATGGGAAAAGTACAAAGGCTATAGTCTTTGCACTTTTTTCGACAAAAAAATCGATTTTCTTAAAACTACAGCAAATGGCTTCAAACTTCTTATACACATTAGTTATGAGCGAATTAAGGATTATTAGCCCCTAAATACGATTTTTAATTTTTCGCGAAAAATGGGAAAAGTACAAAGGCTATAGTCTTTGCACTTTTTTCGACAAAAAAATCGATTTTCTTAAAACTACAGCAAATGGCTTCAAACTTCTTATACACATTAGTTATGAGCGAATTAAGGATTATTAGCCCCTAAATACGATTTTTAATTTTTCGCGAAAAATGGGAAAAGTACAAAGGCTATAGTCTTTGCACTTTTTTCGACAAAAAAATCGATTTTCTTAAAACTACTGCAAATGGCTTCAAAATTCGTATACACATTAGTTATGAGCGATTTAAGGATTATTAGCCCCTAAATACAATTTTTAATTTTTCGCGAAAAATGGGAAAAGTACAAAGGCTATAGTCTGCACTTTTTTCGACAAAAAAATCGATTTTCTTAAAACTACAGCAAATGGCTTCAAACTTCTTAAACACGTTAGTTACGAGCAAGTTAAGGATTATTAGCCCCTAAATACGATTTTTAATTTTTCGCGAAAAATGGGAAAAGTACAAAGGCTATAGTCTTTGCACTTTCTTCGACAAAAAAATCGATTTTCTTAAAACTACAGCAAATGGCTTCAAACTTCTTATACACATTAGTTATGAGCGAATTAAGGATTATTAGCCCCTAAATACGATTTTTAATTTTTCGCGAAAAATGGGAAAAGTACAAAGGCTATAGTCTTTGCACTTTTTTCGACAAAAAAATCGATTTTCTTAAAACTACAGCAAATGGCTTCAAACTTCTTATACACATTAGTTATGAGCGAATTAAGGATTATTAGCCCCTAAATACGATTTTTAATTTTTCGCGAAAAATGGGAAAAGTACAAAGGCTATAGTCTGCACTTTTTTCGACAAAAAAATCGATTTTCTTAAAACTACAGCAAATGGCTTCAAACTTCTTATACACATTAGTTATGAGCGAATTAAGGATTATTAGCCCCTAAATACGATTTTTAATTTTTCGCGAAAAATGGGAAAAGTACAAAGGCTATAGTCTTTGCACTTTTTTCGACAAAAAAATCGATTTTCTTAAAACTACTGCAAATGGCTTCAAAATTCGTATACACATTAGTTATGAGCGATTTAAGGATTATTGGCCCCTAAATACAATTTTTAATTTTTCGCGAAAAATGGGAAAAGTACAAAGGCTATAGTCTTTGCACTTTTTTCGACAAAAAAATCGATTTTCTTAAAACTACAGCAAATGGCTTCAAACTTCTTAAACACGTTAGTTACGAGCAAGTTAAGGATTATTAGCCCCTAAATACGATTTTTAATTTTTCGCGAAAAATGGGAAAAGTACAAAGGCTATAGTCTTTGCACTTTTTTCGACAAAAAAATCGATTTTCTTAAAACTACAGCAAATGGCTTCAAACTTCTTATACACATTAGTTATGAGCGAATTAAGGATTATTAGCCCCTAAATACGATTTTTAATTTTTCGTGAAAAATGGGAAAAGTACAAAGGCTATAGTCTTTGCACTTTTTTCGACAAAAAAATCGATTTTCTTAAAACTACAGCAAATGGCTTCAAACTTCTTATACACATTAGTTATGAGCGAATTAAGGATTATTAGCCCCTAAATACGATTTTTAATTTTTCGTGAAAAATGGGAAAAGTACAAAGGCTATAGTCTTTGCACTTTTTTCGACAAAAAAATCGATTTTCTTAAAACTACAGCAAATGGCTTCAAACTTCTTATACACATTAGTTATGAGCGAATTAAGGATTATTAGCCCCTAAATACGATTTTTAATTTTTCGTGAAAAATGGGAAAAGTACAAAGGCTAGAGTCTTTGCACTTTTTTCGACAAAAAAATCGATTTTCTTAAAACTACAGCAAATGGCTTCAAACTTCTTATACACGTTAGTTATGAGCGAATTAAGGATTATTAGCCCCTAAATACAATTTTTAATTTTTCGCGAAAAATGGGAAAAGTACAAAGGCTAGTCTTTGCACTTTTTTCGACAAAAAAATCGATTTTCTTAAAACTACAGCAAATGGCTTCAAACTTCTTATACACGTTAGTTATGAGCGATTTAAGGATTATTAGCCCCTAAATACAATTTTTAATTTTTCGCGAAAAATGGGAAAAGTACAAAGGCTATAGTCTTTGCACTTTTTTCGACAAAAAAATCGATTTTCTTAAAACTACAGCAAATGGCTTCAAACTTCTTATACACATTAGTTATGAGCGATTTAAGGATTATTAGCCCCTAAATACGATTTTTAATTTTTCGCGAAAAATGGGAAAAGTACAAAGGCTATAGTCTTTGCACTTTTTTCGACAAAAAAATTGATTTTCTTAAAACTACAGCAAATGGCTTCAAACTTCTTAAACACATTAGTTACGAGCGAATTAAGGATTATTAGCCCCTAAATACGATTTTTAATTTTTCGCGAAAAATGGGAAAAGTACAAAGGCTATAGTCTTTGCACTTTTTTCGACAAAAAAATCGATTTTCTTAAAACTACAGCAAATGGCTTCAAACTTCTTATACACATTAGTTATGAGCGAATTAAGGATTATTAGCCCCTCGGACTCTCGGACTCTCGGACTCTCGGACTCTCGGACTCTCGGACTCTCGGACTCTCGGACTCTCGGACTCCCGGACTCCCGGACTCCCGGACTTCCGGACTCCCGGACTCCCGGACTCCCGGACTCCCGGACTCCCGGACTCCCGGACTCCCGGACTCCCGGACTCCCGGACTCCCGGACTCCCGGACTCCCGGACTCTCGGACTCTCGGACTCTCGGACTCTCGGACTCTCGGACTCTCGGACTCTCGGACTCGGACTCTCGGACTCTCGGACTCTCGGACTCTCGGACTCGGACTCTCGGACTCTCGGACTCCCGGACTCCCGGACTCCCGGACTCCCGGACTCCCGGACTCCCGGACTCCCTGACTCCCGGACTCCCGGACTCGCGGACTCGCGGACTCGCGGACTCTCGGAATCCCGGACTCCCGGACTCCCGGACTCCCGGACTCCCGGACTCCCGGACTCCCGGACTCCCGGACTCCCGGACTCCCGGACTCCCGGACTTCCGGACTCCCGGACTCCCGGACTCCCGGACTCCCGGACTCCCGGACTCCCGGACTCTCGGACTCCCGGACTCCCGGACCCTCGGACCCTCGGACCCTCGGACTCGGACTCTCGGACTCTCGGACTCTCGGACTCTCGGACTCTCGGACTCTCGGACTCTCGGACTCTCGGACTCTCGGACTCTCGGACTCTCGGACCCTCGGACTCTCGGACTCTCGGACCCTCGGACTTTCGGTACAGGCACATTCTGCATTTTTAACGTTATTGCAACGTACTCTCGGACTCTCGGACTCTCGGACTCTCGGACTCTCGGACTCTCGGACTCTCGGACTCTCGGACTCTCGGACTCTCGGACTCCCGGACTCCCGGACTCCCGGACTCCCGGACTCCCGGACTCCCGGACTCCCGGACTCCCGGACTCCCGGACTCCCGGACTTCCGGACTTCCGGACTCCCGGACTCCCGGACTCCCGGACTCCCGGACTCCCGGACTCCCGGACTCTCGGACTTCCGGACTCCCGGACTCCCGGACTCCCGGACTCCCGGACTCCCGGACTCCCGGACTCCCGGACTCCCGGACTCCCGGACTCCCGGACTCCCGGACTCCCGGACTCCCGGACTCCCGGACTCTCGGACTCTCGGACTCCCGGACTCCCGGACTCCCGGACTCCCGGACTCCCGGAATCCCGGACTCCCGGACTCCCGGACTCCCGGACTCCCGGACTCTCGGACTCTCGGACTCTCGGACTCGGACTCTCGGACTCTCGGACTCTCGGACTCTCGGACTCTCGGACTCTCGGACTCTCGGACTCTCGGACTCTCGGACTCCCGGACTCCCGGACTTCCGGACTCCCGGACTCCCGGACTCCCGGACTCCCGGACTCCCGGACTCCCGGACTCCCGGACTCCCGGACTCCCGGACTCCCGGACTCTCGGACTCTCGGACTCTCGGACTCTCGGACTCTCGGACTCTCGGACTCTCGGACTCCCGGACTCCCGGACTCCCGGAATCCCGGACTCCCGGACTCCCGGACTCCCGGACTCCCGGACTCCCGGACTCCCGGACTCCCGGACTCCCGGACTCCCTGACTCCCGGACTCTCGGACTCTCGAACTCTCGGACTCTCGGACTCCCGGACTCCCGGACTCCCGGACTCCCGGACTCCCGGATTCTCGGACTCGGACTCTCGGACTCTCGGACTCTCGGACTCTCGGACTCGGACTCTCGGACTCTCGGACTCTCGGACTCGGACTCTCGGACTCTCGGACTCCCGGACTCCCGGACTCCCGGACTCTCGGACTCCCGGACTCTCGGACTCCCGGACTTCCGGACTCCCGGACTCTCAGACTCCCGGACTCCCGGACTCCCGGACTCCCGGACTCTCAGACTCTCGGACTCCCGGACTCCCGGACTCATGGACTCCCGGACTCCCGGACTCCCGGACTCCCGGACTCCCGGACTCCCGGTTTTTCGGACTCCCGGACTCCCGGAGTCCCGGACTCCCGGACTCCCGGACTCCCGGACTCCCGGACTCCCGGACTTTCGGACTCCCGGACTCCCGGACTCCCGGACTCCCGGACTCCCGGACTCCCGGACTCTCGGACTCTCGGACTCTCGGACTCTCGGACTCTCGGACTCTCGGACTCTCGGACTCCCGGACTTCCGGACTCCCGGACTTCCGGACTCCCGGACTCTCGGACTCTCGGACTCTCGGACTCTCCGACTCTCCGACTCTCGGACTCGGACTCTCGGACTCTCGGACTCTCGGACTCTCGGACTCTCGGACTCTCGGACTCTCGGACTCTCGGACTCTCGGACTCTCGGACTCTCGGACTCTCGGACTCTCGGACTCTCGGACTCCCGGACTCCCGGACTCCCGGACTCCCGGACTCCCGGACTCCCGGACTCCCGGACTCCCGGACTCCCGGACTCCCGGACTCCCGGACTCCCGGACTCCCGGACTCCCGGACTCCCGGACTCCCGGACTCCCGGACTCCCGGACTCCCGGATTCTCGGACTCGGACTCTCGGACTCTCGGACTCTCGGACTCTCGGACTCTCGGACTCTCGGACTCTCGGACTCTCGGACTCTCGGACTCTCGGACTCTCGGACTCGGACTCTCGGACTCTCGGACTCCCGGACTCCCGGACTCCCGGACTCCCGGACTTTCGGACTCCCGGACTCTCGGACTCTCGGACTCCCGGACTCCCGGACTCCCGGACTCCCGGACTTCCGGACTCCCGGACTCTCGGACTCTCGGACTCCCGGACTCCCGGACTCCCGGACTCAAGGGCTCCCGGACTCCCGGACTCCCGGACTCCCGGACTCCCGGACTCCCGGACTCCCGGACTCCCGGACTCCCGGACTCCCGGACTCCCGGACTCCCGGACTCCCGGACTCCCGGACTCCCGGACTCTCGGACTCTCGGACTCTCGGACTCTCGGACTCTCGGACTCTCGGACTCTCGGACTCTCGGACTCTCGGACTCTCGGACTCTCGGACTCTCGGACTCTCGGACTCCCGGACTCCCGGACTCCCGGACTCCCGGACTCCCGGACTCCCGGACTCCCGGACTCCCGGACTCCCGGACTCCCGGACTCCCGGACTCCCGGACTCCCGGACTCCCGGACTCCCGGACTCCCGGACTCCCGGACTCCCGGACTCCCGGACTCTCGGACTCCCGGACTCCCGGACTCCCGGACTCCCGGACTCCCGGACTCCCGGACTCCCGGACTCCCGGACTCCCGGACTCCCGGACTCCCGGACTCCCGGACTCCCGGACTCCCGGACTCCCGGACTCCCGGACTCCCGGACTCCCGGACTCCCGGACTCCCGGACTCCCGGACTCCCGGACTCCCGGACTCCCGGACTCTCGGACTCTCGGACTCCCGGACTCCCGGACTCCCGGACTCCCGGACTCCCGGACTCTCGGACTCTCGGACTCTCGGACTCTCGGACTCTCGGACTCTCGGACTCTCGGACTCTCGGACTCTCGGACTCTCGGACTCTCGGACTCTCGGACTCTCGGACTCTCGGACTCTCGGACTCTCGGACTCCCGGACTCCCGGACTCCCGGACTCCCGGACTCCCGGTCTCCCGGACTCCCGGACTCCCGGACTCCCGGACTCCCGGACTCCCGGACTCCCGGACTCTCGGACTCTCGGACTCTCGGACTCTCGGACTCCCGGACTCCCGGACTCCCGGACTCCCGGACTCCCGGACTCCCGGACTCCCGGACTCCCGGACTCCCGGACTCCCGGACTCCCGGACTCCCGGACTCCCGGACTCCCAGACTCCCGGACTCCCGGACTCCCGGACTCCCGGACTCCCGGACTCCCGGACTCTCGGACTCTCGGACTCTCGGACTCTCGGACTCTCGGACTCTCGGACTCTCGGACTCTCTTCATCTCCTCCTTCATCTCGTCCTTCTCCTTCATCTCCTCCTTCATCTTTTCTCTCATCTCCTCCTTCATCTTTTCTCTCATCTCCTCCTTCATCTCCTCCTTCATCTCCTCCTTCATCTCCTCCTTCATCTCCTCCTTCATCTCCTCCTTCATCTCCTTCTTCATCTCCTCCTTCATCTCCTCCTTCATCTCCTGCTTCATCTCCTGCTTCATCTCCTCCTTCATCTCCTCCTTCATCTCCTCCTTCATCTCCTCCTTCATCTCCTCCTTCATCTCCTCCTTCATCTCCTCCTTCATCTCCTCCTTCATCTCCTCCTTCATCTCCTCCTTCATCTCCTCCTTCATCTCCTCCTTCATCTCCTCCTTCATCTCCTCCTTCATCTCCTCCTTCATCTCCTCCTTTATCTCCTCCTTCATCTCCTCCTTCATCTCCTCCTTCATCTCTTCCTTCATCTCCTCCTTCATCTCCTCCTTCATCTCCTTCTTCATCTCCTCCTTCATCTCCTCCTTCATCTCCTCCTTCATCTCCTCCTTCATCTCCTCCTTTATCTCCTCCTTCATCTCCTTCATCTCCTCCTTCGTCTTTTCCTTCCTCTTCTCCTTCATCTCCTCCTTCATCTCGACCTTCTTTTTCATCTCCTCCTACAGCAAATGGCTTCAAACTTCTTAAACACGTTAGTTACGAGCAAGTTAAGGATTATTAGCCCCTAAATACGATTTTTAATTTTTCGCGAAAAATGGGAAAAGTACAAAGGCTATAGTCTTTGCACTTTTTTCGACAAAAAAATCGATTTTCTTAAAACTACAGCAAATGGCTTCAAACTTCTTATACACATTAGTTATGAGCGAATTAAGGATTATTAGCCCCTAAATACGATTTTTAATTTTTCGCGAAAAATGGGAAAAGTACAAAGGCTATAGTCTTTGCACTTTTTTCGACAAAAAAATCGATTTTCTTAAAACTACTGCAAATGGCTTCAAAATTCGTATACACATTAGTTATGAGCGATTTAAGGATTATTAGCCCCTAAATACAATTTTTAATTTTTCGCGAAAAATGGGAAAAGTACAAAGGCTATAGTCTTTGCACTTTTTTCGACAAAAAAATCGATTTTCTTAAAACTACAGCAAATGGCTTCAAACTTCTTAAACACGTTAGTTACGAGCAAGTTAAGGATTATTAGCCCCTAAATACGATTTTTAATTTTTCGCGAAAAATGGGAAAAGTACAAAGGCTATAGTCTTTGCACTTTTTTCGACAAAAAAATCGATTTTCTTAAAACTACAGCAAATGGCTTCAAACTTCTTATACACATTAGTTATGAGCGAATTAAGGATTATTAGCCCCTAAATACGATTTTTAATTTTTCGTGAAAAATGGGAAAAGTACAAAGGCTATAGTCTTTGCACTTTTTTCGACAAAAAAATCGATTTTCTTAAAACTACAGCAAATGGCTTCAAACTTCTTATACACATTAGTTATGAGCGAATTAAGGATTATTAGCCCCTAAATACGATTTTTAATTTTTCGTGAAAAATGGGAAAAGTACAAAGGCTATAGTCTTTGCACTTTTTTCGACAAAAAAATCGATTTTCTTAAAACTACAGCAAATGGCTTCAAACTTCTTATACACATTAGTTATGAGCGAATTAAGGATTATTAGCCCCTCGGACTCTCGGACTCTCGGACTCTCGGACTCTCGGACTCTCGGACTCTCGGACTCTCGGACTCTCGGACTCTCGGACTCTCGGACTCTCGGACTCTCGGACTCTCGGACTCTCGGACTCTCGGACTCTCTTCATCTCCTCCTTCATCTCGTCCTTCTCCTTCATCTCCTCCATCTCCTCCTTCATCTCCTCCTTCATCTCCTCCTTCATCTCTTCCTTCATCTCCTCCTTCATCTCCTCCTTCATCTCCTTCTTCATCTCCTCCTTCATCTCCTCCTTCATCTCCTCCTTCATCTCCTCCTTCATCTCCTCCTTTATCTCCTCCTTCATCTCCTTCATCTCCTCCTTCGTCTTTTCCTTCCTCTTCTCCTTCATCTCCTCCTTCATCTCGACCTTCTTTTTCATCTCCTCCTACAGCAAATGGCTTCAAACTTCGTATACACATTAGTTATGAGCGATTTAAGGATTATTAGCCCCTAAATACGATTTTTAATTTTTCGCGAAAAATGGGAAAAGTACAAAGGCTATAGTCTTTGCACTTTTTTCGACAAAAAAATCGATTTTCTTAAAACTACAGCAAATGGCTTCAAACTTCTTATACACATTAGTTATGAGCGAATTAAGGATTATTAGCCCCTAAATACGATTTTTAATTTTTCGCGAAAAATGGGAAAAGTACAAAGGCTATAGTCTTTGCACTTTTTTCGACAAAAAAATCGATTTTCTTAAAACTACTGCAAATGGCTTCAAAATTCGTATACACATTAGTTATGAGCGATTTAAGGATTATTGGCCCCTAAATACAATTTTTAATTTTTCGCGAAAAATGGGAAAAGTACAAAGGCTATAGTCTTTGCACTTTTTTCGACAAAAAAATCGATTTTCTTAAAACTACAGCAAATGGCTTCAAACTTCTTAAACACGTTAGTTACGAGCAAGTTAAGGATTATTAGCCCCTAAATACGATTTTTAATTTTTCGCGAAAAATGGGAAAAGTACAAAGGCTATAGTCTTTGCAC
The DNA here is from genome assembly GCA_947652605.1 of Elmis aenea. NCBI lineage: Eukaryota > Metazoa > Arthropoda > Insecta > Coleoptera > Elmidae > Elmis > Elmis aenea. The sequence continues at coordinate 47,384,721 of OX393582.1, read as the reverse complement.
TTTTTTCGACAAAAAAATCGATTTTCTTAAAACTACAGCAAATGGCTTCAAACTTCTTATACACATTAGTTATGAGCGAATTAAGGATTATTAGCCCCTAAATACGATTTTTAATTTTTCGTGAAAAATGGGAAAAGTACAAAGGCTATAGTCTTTGCACTTTTTTCGACAAAAAAATCGATTTTCTTAAAACTACAGCAAATGGCTTCAAACTTCTTACACACATTAGTTATGAGCGAATTAAGGATTATTAGCCCCTAAATACGATTTTTAATTTTTCGTGAAAAATGGGAAAAGTACAAAGGCTATAGTCTTTGCACTTTTTTCGACAAAAAAATCGATTTTCTTAAAACTACAGCAAATGGCTTCAAACTTCTTATACACATTAGTTATGAGCGAATTAAGGATTATTAGCCCCTAAATACGATTTTTAATTTTTCGTGAAAAATGGGAAAAGTACAAAGGCTAGAGTCTTTGCACTTTTTTCGACAAAAAAATCGATTTTCTTAAAACTACAGCAAATGGCTTCAAACTTCTTATACACGTTAGTTATGAGCGAATTAAGGATTATTAGCCCCTAAATACAATTTTTAATTTTTCGCGAAAAATGGGAAAAGTACAAAGGCTAGTCTTTGCACTTTTTTCGACAAAAAAATCGATTTTCTTAAAACTACAGCAAATGGCTTCAAACTTCTTATACACATTAGTTATGAGCGAATTAAGGATTATTAGCCCCTAAATACGATTTTTAATTTTTCGTGAAAAATGGGAAAAGTACAAAGGCTAGAGTCTGCACTTTTTTCGACAAAAAAATCGATTTTCTTAAAACTACTGCAAATGGCTTCAAACTTCTTATACACGTTAGTTATGAGCGAATTAAGGATTATTAGCCCCTAAATACAATTTTTAATTTTTCGCGAAAAATGGGAAAAGTACAAAGGCTATAGTCTTTGCACTTTTTTCGACAAAAAAATCGATTTTCTTAAAACTACAGCAAATGGCTTCAAACTTCTTATACACGTTAGTTATGAGCGATTTAAGGATTATTAGCCCCTAAATACAATTTTTAATTTTTCGCGAAAAATGGGAAAAGTACAAAGGCTATAGTCTTTGCACTTTTTTCGACAAAAAAATCGATTTTCTTAAAACTACAGCAAATGGCTTCAAACTTCTTAAACACGTTAGTTACGAGCAAGTTAAGGATTATTAGCCCCTAAATACGATTTTTAATTTTTCGCGAAAAATGGGAAAAGTACAAAGGCTATAGTCTTTGCACTTTTTTCGACAAAAAAATCGATTTTCTTAAAACTACAGCAAATGGCTTCAAACTTCTTATACACATTAGTTATGAGCGAATTAAGGATTATTAGCCCCTCGGACTCTCGGACTCTCGGACTCTCGGACTCTCGGACTCTCGGACTCTCGGACTCTCGGACTCTCGGACTCTCGGACTCGGACTCTCGGACTCTCGGACTCCCGGACTCCCGGACTCCCGGACTTTCGGACTCCCGGACTCTCGGACTCTCGGACTCCCGGACTCCCGGACTCCCGGACTCCCGGACTTCCGGACTCCCGGACTCTCGGACTCTCGGACTCCCGGACTCCCGGACTCCCGGACTCAAGGACTCCCGGACTCCCGGACTCCCGGACTCCCGGACTCCCGGACTCCCGGACTCCCGGACTCCCGGACTCCCGGACTCCCGGACTCCCGGACTCCCGGACTCCCGGACTCCCGGACTCCCGGACTCCCGGACTCCCGGACTCCCGGACTCTCGGACTCTCGGACTCTCGGACTCTCGGACTCTCGGACTCTCGGACTCTCGGACTCTCGGACTCTCGGACTCTCGGACTCCCGGACTCCCGGACTCCCGGACTCCCGGACTCCCGGACTCCCGGGCTCCCGGACTCCCGGACTCCCGGACTCCCGGACTCCCGGACTCCCGGACTCCCGGACTCCCGGACTCCCGGACTCCCGGACTCCCGGACTCCCGGACTCCCGGACTCCCGGACTCCCGGACTCCCGGACTCCCGGACTCCCGGACTCCCGGACTCCCGGACTCCCGGACTCCCGGACTCCCGGACTCCCGGACTCTCGGACTCTCGGACTCTCGGACTCTCGGACTCCCGGACTCCCGGACTCCCGGACTCCCGGACTCCCGGACTCCCGGACTCCCGGACTCCCGGACTCCCGGACTCCCGGACTCCCGGACTCCCGGACTCCCGGACTCCCGGACTCCCGGACTCCCGGACTCCCGGACTCTCGGACTCCCGGACTCCCGGACTCCCGGACTCCCGGACTCCCGGACTCCCGGACTCCCGGACTCCCGGACTCCCGGACTCCCGGACTCCCGGACTCCCGGACTCCCGGACTCCCGGACTCCCGGACTCCCGGACTCCCGGACTCCCGGACTCCCGGACTCCCGGACTCCCGGACTCCCGGACTCCCGGACTCCCGGACTCCCGGACTCCCGGACTCCCGGACTCTCGGACTCTCGGACTCTCGGACTCTCGGACTCTCGGACTCTCGGACTCTCGGACTCTCGGACTCTCGGACTCTCGGACTCTCGGACTCTCGGACTCTCGGACTCTCGGACTCTCGGACTCTCGGACTCCCGGACTCCCGGACTCCCGGACTCCCGGACTCCCGGACTCCCGGACTCCCGGACTCCCGGACTCCCGGACTCCCGGACTCCCGGACTCCCGGACTCTCGGACTCTCGGACTCTCGGACTCTCGGACTCCCGGACTCCCGGACTCCCGGACTCCCGGACTCCCGGACTCCCGGACTCCCGGACTCCCGGACTCCCGGACTCCCGGACTCCCGGACTCCCGGACTCCCGGACTCCCGGACTCCCGGACTCCCGGACTCCCGGACTCCCGGACTCCCGGACTCCCGGACTCCCGGACTCTCGGACTCTCGGACTCTCGGACTCTCGGACTCTCGGACTCTCGGACTCTCGGACTCTCTTCATCTCCTCCTTCATCTCGTCCTTCTCCTTCATCTCCTCCTTCATCTTTTCTCTCATCTCCTCCTTCATCTTTTCTCTCATCTCCTCCTTCATCTCCTCCTTCATCTCCTCCTTCATCTCCTCCTTCATCTCCTCCTTCATCTCCTCCTTCATCTCCTTCTTCATCTCCTCCTTCATCTCCTCCTTCATCTCCTGCTTCATCTCCTGCTTCATCTCCTCCTTCATCTCCTCCTTCATCTCCTCCTTCATCTCCTCCTTCATCTCCTCCTTCATCTCCTCCTTCATCTCCTCCTTCATCTCCTCCTTCATCTCCTCCTTCATCTCCTCCTTCATCTCCTCCTTCATCTCCTCCTTCATCTCCTCCTTCATCTCCTCCTTCATCTCCTCCTTCATCTCCTCCTTTATCTCCTCCTTCATCTCCTCCTTCATCTCCTCCTTCATCTCTTCCTTCATCTCCTCCTTCATCTCCTCCTTCATCTCCTTCTTCATCTCCTCCTTCATCTCCTCCTTCATCTCCTCCTTCATCTCCTCCTTCATCTCCTCCTTTATCTCCTCCTTCATCTCCTTCATCTCCTCCTTCGTCTTTTCCTTCCTCTTCTCCTTCATCTCCTCCTTCATCTCGACCTTCTTTTTCATCTCCTCCTACAGCAAATGGCTTCAAACTTCTTAAACACGTTAGTTACGAGCAAGTTAAGGATTATTAGCCCCTAAATACGATTTTTAATTTTTCGCGAAAAATGGGAAAAGTACAAAGTCTTTGCACTTTTTTCGACAAAAAAATCGATTTTCTTAAAACTACAGCAAATGGCTTCAAACTTCTTATACACATTAGTTATGAGCGAATTAAGGATTATTAGCCCCTAAATACGATTTTTAATTTTTCGCGAAAAATGGGAAAAGTACAAAGGCTATAGTCTTTGCACTTTTTTCGACAAAAAAATCGATTTTCTTAAAACTACTGCAAATGGCTTCAAAATTCGTATACACATTAGTTATGAGCGATTTAAGGATTATTAGCCCCTAAATACAATTTTTAATTTTTCGCGAAAAATGGGAAAAGTACAAAGGCTATAGTCTTTGCACTTTTTTCGACAAAAAAATCGATTTTCTTAAAACTACAGCAAATGGCTTCAAACTTCTTAAACACGTTAGTTACGAGCAAGTTAAGGATTATTAGCCCCTAAATACGATTTTTAATTTTTCGCGAAAAATGGGAAAAGTACAAAGGCTATAGTCTTTGCACTTTTTTCGACAAAAAAATCGATTTTCTTAAAACTACAGCAAATGGCTTCAAACTTCTTATACACATTAGTTATGAGCGAATTAAGGATTATTAGCCCCTAAATACGATTTTTAATTTTTCGTGAAAAATGGGAAAAGTACAAAGGCTATAGTCTTTGCACTTTTTTCGACAAAAAAATCGATTTTCTTAAAACTACAGCAAATGGCTTCAAACTTCTTATACACATTAGTTATGAGCGAATTAAGGATTATTAGCCCCTAAATACGATTTTTAATTTTTCGTGAAAAATGGGAAAAGTACAAAGGCTATAGTCTTTGCACTTTTTTCGACAAAAAAATCGATTTTCTTAAAACTACAGCAAATGGCTTCAAACTTCTTATACACATTAGTTATGAGCGAATTAAGGATTATTAGCCCCTCGGACTCTCGGACTCTCGGACTCTCGGACTCTCGGACTCTCGGACTCTCGGACTCTCGGACTCTCGGACTCTCGGACTCTCGGACTCTCGGACTCTCGGACTCTCGGACTCTCGGACTCTCGGACTCTCGGACTCTCTTCATCTCCTCCTTCATCTCGTCCTTCTCCTTCATCTCCTCCATCTCCTCCTTCGTCTCCTCCTTCATCTCCTCCTTCATCTCTTCCTTCATCTCCTCCTTCATCTCCTCCTTCATCTCCTTCTTCATCTCCTCCTTCATCTCCTCCTTCATCTCCTCCTTCATCTCCTCCTTCATCTCCTCCTTTATCTCCTCCTTCATCTCCTTCATCTCCTCCTTCGTCTTTTCCTTCCTCTTCTCCTTCATCTCCTCCTTCATCTCGACCTTCTTTTTCATCTCCTCCTACAGCAAATGGCTTCAAACTTCGTATACACATTAGTTATGAGCGATTTAAGGATTATTAGCCCCTAAATACGATTTTTAATTTTTCGCGAAAAATGGGAAAAGTACAAAGGCTATAGTCTTTGCACTTTTTTCGACAAAAAAATCGATTTTCTTAAAACTACAGCAAATGGCTTCAAACTTCTTATACACATTAGTTATGAGCGAATTAAGGATTATTAGCCCCTAAATACGATTTTTAATTTTTCGCGAAAAATGGGAAAAGTACAAAGGCTATAGTCTTTGCACTTTTTTCGACAAAAAAATCGATTTTCTTAAAACTACTGCAAATGGCTTCAAAATTCGTATACACATTAGTTATGAGCGATTTAAGGATTATTGGCCCCTAAATACAATTTTTAATTTTTCGCGAAAAATGGGAAAAGTACAAAGGCTATAGTCTTTGCACTTTTTTCGACAAAAAAATCGATTTTCTTAAAACTACAGCAAATGGCTTCAAACTTCTTAAACACGTTAGTTACGAGCAAGTTAAGGATTATTAGCCCCTAAATACGATTTTTAATTTTTCGCGAAAAATGGGAAAAGTACAAAGGCTATAGTCTTTGCACTTTTTTCGACAAAAAAATCGATTTTCTTAAAACTACAGCAAATGGCTTCAAACTTCTTATACACATTAGTTATGAGCGAATTAAGGATTATTAGCCCCTAAATACGATTTTTAATTTTTCGTGAAAAATGGGAAAAGTACAAAGGCTATAGTCTTTGCACTTTTTTCGACAAAAAAATCGATTTTCTTAAAACTACAGCAAATGGCTTCAAACTTCTTATACACATTAGTTATGAGCGAATTAAAGATTATTAGCCCCTAAATACGATTTTTAATTTTTCGTGAAAAATGGGAAAAGTACAAAGGCTATAGTCTTTGCACTTTTTTCGACAAAAAAATCGATTTTCTTAAAACTACAGCAAATGGCTTCAAACTTCTTATACACATTAGTTATGAGCGAATTAAGGATTATTAGCCCCTAAATACGATTTTTAATTTTTCGTGAAAAATGGGAAAAGTACAAAGGCTAGAGTCTTTGCACTTTTTTCGACAAAAAAATCGATTTTCTTAAAACTACAGCAAATGGCTTCAAACTTCTTATACACGTTAGTTATGAGCGAATTAAGGATTATTAGCCCCTAAATACAATTTTTAATTTTTCGCGAAAAATGGGAAAAGTACAAAGGCTAGTCTTTGCACTTTTTTCGACAAAAAAATCGATTTTCTTAAAACTACAGCAAATGGCTTCAAACTTCTTATACACGTTAGTTATGAGCGATTTAAGGATTATTAGCCCCTAAATACAATTTTTAATTTTTCGCGAAAAATGGGAAAAGTACAAAGGCTATAGTCTTTGCACTTTTTTCGACAAAAAAATCGATTTTCTTAAAACTACAGCAAATGGCTTCAAACTTCTTATACACATTAGTTATGAGCGAATTAAGGATTATTAGCCCCTAAATACGATTTTTAATTTTTCGTGAAAAATGGGAAAAGTACAAAGGCTATAGTCTTTGCACTTTTTTCGACAAAAAAATCGATTTTCTTAAAACTACAGCAAATGGCTTCAAACTTCTTATACACATTAGTTATGAGCGAATTAAGGATAATTAGCCCCTAAATACGATTTTTAATTTTTCGTGAAAAATGGGAAAAGTACAAAGGCTATAGTCTTTGCACTTTTTTCGACAAAAAAATCGATTTTCTTAAAACTACAGCAAATGGCTTCAAACTTCTTATACACATTAGTTATGAGCGAATTAAGGATTATTAGCCCCTAAATACGATTTTTAATTTTTCGTGAAAAATGGGAAAAGTACAAAGGCTAGAGTCTGCACTTTTTTCGACAAAAAAATCGATTTTCTTAAAACTACTGCAAATGGCTTCAAACTTCTTATACACGTTAGTTATGAGCGAATTAAGGATTATTAGCCCCTAAATACAATTTTTAATTTTTCGCGAAAAATGGGAAAAGTACAAAGGCTATAGTCTTTGCACTTTTTTCGACAAAAAAATCGATTTTCTTAAAACTACAGCAAATGGCTTCAAACTTCTTATACACGTTAGTTATGAGCGATTTAAGGATTATTAGCCCCTAAATACAATTTTTAATTTTTCGCGAAAAATGGGAAAAGTACAAAGGCTATAGTCTTTGCACTTTTTTCGACAAAAAAATCGATTTTCTTAAAACTACAGCAAATGGCTTCAAACTTCTTAAACACGTTAGTTACGAGCAAGTTAAGGATTATTAGCCCCTAAATACGATTTTTAATTTTTCGCGAAAAATGGGAAAAGTACAAAGGCTATAGTCTTTGCACTTTTTTCGACAAAAAAATCGATTTTCTTAAAACTACAGCAAATGGCTTCAAACTTCTTATACACATTAGTTATGAGCGAATTAAGGATTATTAGCCCCTCGGACTCTCGGACTCTCGGACTCTCGGACTCTCGGACTCTCGGACTCTCGGACTCTCGGACTCTCGGACTCTCGGACTCTCGGACTCCCGGACTCCCGGACTCCCGGACTCCCGGACTCCCGGACTCCCGGGCTCCCGGGCTCCCGGACTCCCGGACTCCCGGACTCCCGGACTCCCGGACTCCCGGACTCCCGGACTCCCGGACTCCCGGACTCCCGGACTCCCGGACTCCCGGACTCCCGGACTCCCGGACTCCCGGACTCCCGGACTCCCGGACTCCCGGACTCGCGGACTCGCGGACTCGCGGACTCGCGGACTCGCGGACTCGCGGACTCGCGGACTCTCGGACTCTCGGACTCTCGGACTCTCGGACTCTCGGACTCTCGGACTCTCGGACTCCCGGACTCCCGGACTCCCGGACTCCCGGACTCCCGGACTCCCGGACTCCCGGACTCCCGGACTCCCGGACTCCCGGACTCCCGGACTCCCGGACTCCCGGACTCCCGGACTCCCGGACTCCCGGACTCCCGGACTCCCGGACTCCCGGACTCCCGGACTCCCGGACTCCCGGACTCCCGGACTCCCGGACTCTCGGACTCCCGGACTCCCGGACTCCCGGACTCCCGGACTCCCGGACTCCCGGACTCCCGGACTCCCGGACTCCCGGACTCCCGGACTCCCGGACTCCCGGACTCCCGGACTCCCGGACTCCCGGACTCCCGGACTCCCGGACTCCCGGACTCCCGGACTCCCGGACTCCCGGACTCCCGGACTCCCGGACTCCCGGACTCCCGGACTCCCGGACTCCCGGACTCCCGGACTCTCGGACTCTCGGACTCTCGGACTCTCGGACTCTCGGACTCTCGGACTCTCGGACTCTCGGACTCTCGGACTCTCGGACTCTCGGACTCTCGGACTCTCGGACTCTCGGACTCTCGGACTCTCGGACTCTCGGACTCTCGGACTCTCGGACTCTCGGACTCCCGGACTCCCGGACTCCCGGACTCCCGGACTCCCGGACTCCCGGACTCCCGGACTCCCGGACTCCTGGACTCCCGGACTCCCGGACTCCCGGACTCTCGGACTCTCGGACTCTCGGACTCTCGGACTCCCGGACTCCCGGACTCCCGGACTCCCGGACTCCCGGACTCCCGGACTCCCGGACTCCCGGACTCCCGGACTCCCGGACTCCCGGACTCCCGGACTCCCGGACTCCCGGACTCCCGGACTCCCGGACTCCCGGACTCCCGGACTCCCGGACTCCCGGACTCCCGGACTCTCGGACTCTCGGACTCTCGGACTCTCGGACTCTCGGACTCTCGGACTCTCTTCATCTCCTCCTTCATCTCGTCCTTCTCCTTCATCTCCTCCTTCATCTTTTCTCTCATCTCCTCCTTCATCTTTTCTCTCATCTCCTCCTTCATCTCCTCCTTCATCTCCTCCTTCATCTCCTCCTTCATCTCCTCCTTCATCTCCTCCTTCATCTCCTTCTTCATCTCCTCCTTCATCTCCTCCTTCATCTCCTGCTTCATCTCCTGCTTCATCTCCTCCTTCATCTCCTCCTTCATCTCCTCCTTCATCTCCTCCTTCATCTCCTCCTTCATCTCCTCCTTCATCTCCTCCTTCATCTCCTCCTTCATCTCCTCCTTCATCTCCTCCTTCATCTCCTCCTTCATCTCCTCCTTCATCTCCTCCTTCATCTCCTCCTTCATCTCCTCCTTTATCTCCTCCTTCATCTCCTCCTTTATCTCCTCCTTCATCTCTTCCTTCATCTCCTCCTTCATCTCCTCCTTCATCTCCTTCTTCATCTCCTCCTTCATCTCCTCCTTCATCTCCTCCTTCATCTCCTCCTTCATCTCCTCCTTTATCTCCTCCTTCATCTCCTTCATCTCCTCCTTCGTCTTTTCCTTCCTCTTCTCCTTCATCTCCTCCTTCATCTCGACCTTCTTTTTCATCTCCTCCTACAGCAAATGGCTTCAAACTTCTTAAACACGTTAGTTACGAGCAAGTTAAGGATTATTAGCCCCTAAATACGATTTTTAATTTTTCGCGAAAAATGGGAAAAGTACAAAGGCTATAGTCTTTGCACTTTTTTCGACAAAAAAATCGATTTTCTTAAAACTACAGCAAATGGCTTCAAACTTCTTATACACATTAGTTATGAGCGAATTAAGGATTATTAGCCCCTAAATACGATTTTTAATTTTTCGCGAAAAATGGGAAAAGTACAAAGGCTATAGTCTTTGCACTTTTTTCGACAAAAAAATCGATTTTCTTAAAACTACTGCAAATGGCTTCAAAATTCGTATACACATTAGTTATGAGCGATTTAAGGATTATTAGCCCCTAAATACAATTTTTAATTTTTCGCGAAAAATGGGAAAAGTACAAAGGCTATAGTCTTTGCACTTTTTTCGACAAAAAAATCGATTTTCTTAAAACTACAGCAAATGGCTTCAAACTTCTTAAACACGTTAGTTACGAGCAAGTTAAGGATTATTAGCCCCTAAATACGATTTTTAATTTTTCGCGAAAAATGGGAAAAGTACAAAGGCTATAGTCTTTGCACTTTTTTCGACAAAAAAATCGATTTTCTTAAAACTACAGCAAATGGCTTCAAACTTCTTATACACATTAGTTATGAGCGAATTAAGGATTATTAGCCCCTAAATACGATTTTTAATTTTTCGTGAAAAATGGGAAAAGTACAAAGGCTATAGTCTTTGCACTTTTTTCGACAAAAAAATCGATTTTCTTAAAACTACAGCAAATGGCTTCAAACTTCTTATACACATTAGTTATGAGCGAATTAAGGATTATTAGCCCCTAAATACGATTTTTAATTTTTCGTGAAAAATGGGAAAAGTACAAAGGCTATAGTCTTTGCACTTTTTTCGACAAAAAAATCGATTTTCTTAAAACTACAGCAAATGGCTTCAAACTTCTTATACACATTAGTTATGAGCGAATTAAGGATTATTAGCCCCTCGGACTCTCGGACTCTCGGACTCTCGGACTCTCGGACTCTCGGACTCTCGGACTCTCGGACTCTCGGACTCTCGGACTCTCGGACTCTCGGACTCTCGGACTCTCGGACTCTCGGACTCTCTTCATCTCCTCCTTCATCTCGTCCTTCTCCTTCATCTCCTCCATCTCCTCCTTCATCTCCTCCTTCATCTCCTCCTTCATCTCTTCCTTCATCTCCTCCTTCATCTCCTCCTTCATCTCCTTCTTCATCTCCTCCTTCATCTCCTCCTTCATCTCCTCCTTCATCTCCTCCTTCATCTCCTCCTTTATCTCCTCCTTCATCTCCTTCATCTCCTCCTTCGTCTTTTCCTTCCTCTTCTCCTTCATCTCCTCCTTCATCTCGACCTTCTTTTTCATCTCCTCCTACAGCAAATGGCTTCAAACTTCGTATACACATTAGTTATGAGCGATTTAAGGATTATTAGCCCCTAAATACGATTTTTAATTTTTCGCGAAAAATGGGAAAAGTACAAAGGCTATAGTCTTTGCACTTTTTTCGACAAAAAAATCGATTTTCTTAAAACTACAGCAAATGGCTTCAAACTTCTTATACACATTAGTTATGAGCGAATTAAGGATTATTAGCCCCTAAATACGATTTTTAATTTTTCGCGAAAAATGGGAAAAGTACAAAGGCTATAGTCTTTGCACTTTTTTCGACAAAAAAATCGATTTTCTTAAAACTACTGCAAATGGCTTCAAAATTCGTATACACATTAGTTATGAGCGATTTAAGGATTATTGGCCCCTAAATACAATTTTTAATTTTTCGCGAAAAATGGGAAAAGTACAAAGGCTATAGTCTTTGCACTTTTTTCGACAAAAAAATCGATTTTCTTAAAACTACAGCAAATGGCTTCAAACTTCTTAAACACGTTAGTTACGAGCAAGTTAAGGATTATTAGCCCCTAAATACGATTTTTAATTTTTCGCGAAAAATGGGAAAAGTACAAAGGCTATAGTCTTTGCACTTTTTTCGACAAAAAAATCGATTTTCTTAAAACTACAGCAAATGGCTTCAAACTTCTTATACACATTAGTTATGAGCGAATTAAGGATTATTAGCCCCTAAATACGATTTTTAATTTTTCGTGAAAAATGGGAAAAGTACAAAGGCTATAGTCTTTGCACTTTTTTCGACAAAAAAATCGATTTTCTTAAAACTACAGCAAATGGCTTCAAACTTCTTATACACATTAGTTATGAGCGAATTAAGGATTATTAGCCCCTAAATACGATTTTTAATTTTTCGTGAAAAATGGGAAAAGTACAAAGGCTATAGTCTTTGCACTTTTTTCGACAAAAAAATCGATTTTCTTAAAACTACAGCAAATGGCTTCAAACTTCTTATACACATTAGTTATGAGCGAATTAAGGATTATTAGCCCCTAAATACGATTTTTAATTTTTCGTGAAAAATGGGAAAAGTACAAAGGCTAGAGTCTTTGCACTTTTTTCGACAAAAAAATCGATTTTCTTAAAACTACAGCAAATGGCTTCAAACTTCTTATACACGTTAGTTATGAGCGAATTAAGGATTATTAGCCCCTAAATACAATTTTTAATTTTTCGCGAAAAATGGGAAAAGTACAAAGGCTAGTCTTTGCACTTTTTTCGACAAAAAAATCGATTTTCTTAAAACTACAGCAAATGGCTTCAAACTTCTTATACACGTTAGTTATGAGCGATTTAAGGATTATTAGCCCCTAAATACAATTTTTAATTTTTCGCGAAAAATGGGAAAAGTACAAAGGCTATAGTCTTTGCACTTTTTTCGACAAAAAAATCGATTTTCTTAAAACTACAGCAAATGGCTTCAAACTTCTTATACACATTAGTTATGAGCGAATTAAGGATTATTAGCCCCTAAATACGATTTTTAATTTTTCGTGAAAAATGGGAAAAGTACAAAGGCTATAGTCTTTGCACTTTTTTCGACAAAAAAATCGATTTTCTTAAAACTACAGCAAATGGCTTCAAACTTCTTATACACATTAGTTATGAGCGAATTAAGGATTATTAGCCCCTAAATACGATTTTTAATTTTTCGTGAAAAATGGGAAAAGTACAAAGGCTATAGTCTTTGCACTTTTTTCGACAAAAAAATCGATTTTCTTAAAACTACAGCAAATGGCTTCAAACTTCTTATACACATTAGTTATGAGCGAATTAAGGATTATTAGCCCCTAAATACGATTTTTAATTTTTCGTGAAAAATGGGAAAAGTACAAAGGCTAGAGTCTGCACTTTTTTCGACAAAAAAATCGATTTTCTTAAAACTACTGCAAATGGCTTCAAACTTCTTATACACGTTAGTTATGAGCGAATTAAGGATTATTAGCCCCTAAATACAATTTTTAATTTTTCGCGAAAAATGGGAAAAGTACAAAGGCTATAGTCTTTGCACTTTTTTCGACAAAAAAATCGATTTTCTTAAAACTACAGCAAATGGCTTCAAACTTCTTATACACGTTAGTTATGAGCGATTTAAGGATTATTAGCCCCTAAATACAATTTTTAATTTTTCGCGAAAAATGGGAAAAGTACAAAGGCTATAGTCTTTGCACTTTTTTCGACAAAAAAATCGATTTTCTTAAAACTACAGCAAATGGCTTCAAACTTCTTAAACACGTTAGTTACGAGCAAGTTAAGGATTATTAGCCCCTAAATACGATTTTTAATTTTTCGCGAAAAATGGGAAAAGTACAAAGGCTATAGTCTTTGCACTTTTTTCGACAAAAAAATCGATTTTCTTAAAACTACAGCAAATGGCTTCAAACTTCTTATACACATTAGTTATGAGCGAATTAAGGATTATTAGCCCCTCGGACTCTCGGACTCTCGGACTCTCGGACTCTCGGACTCTCGGACTCTCGGACTCTCGGACTCTCGGACTCTCGGACTCGGACTCTCGGACTCTCGGACTCCCGGACTCCCGGACTCCCGGACTCCCGGACTTTCGGACTCCCGGACTCTCGGACTCTCGGACTCCCGGACTCCCGACCGGACTCCCGGACTCCCGGACTCGACTCCCGGACTCTCGGACTCTCGGACTCTTGGACTCCCGGACTCCCGGACTCCCGGACTCAAGGACTCCTATACTCCCGGACTCCCGGACTCCCGGACTCCCGGACTCCCGGACTCCCGGACTCCCGGACTCCCGGACTCCCGAACTCCCGGACTCCCGGACTCCCGGACTCCCGGACTCCCGGACTCCCGGACTCCCGGACTCCCGGACTCCCGGACTCTCGGACTCTCGGACTCTCGGACTCTCGGACTCTCGGACTCTCGGACTCTCGGACTCTCGGACTCTCGGACTCTCGGACTCTCGGACTCTCGGACTCCCGGACTCCCGGACTCCCGGACTCCCGGACTTTCGGACTCCCGGACTCCCGGACTCCCGGGCTCCCGGACTCCCGGACTCCCGGACTCCCGGACTCCCGGACTCCCGGACTCCCGGACTCCCGGACTCCCGGACTCCCGGACTCCCGGACTCCCGGACTCCCGGACTCCCGGACTCCCGGACTCCCGGACTCCCCGGACTCCCGGACTCCCGGACTCCCGGACTCCCGGACTCTCGGACTCTCGGACTCCCGGACTCCCGGACTCCCGGACTCCCGGACTCCCGGACTCCCGGACTCCCGGACTCCCGGACTCCCGGACTCCCGGACTCCCTGACTCCCTGACTCCCTGACTCCCGGACTCCCGGACTCCCGGACTCCCGGACTCCCGGACTCCCGGACTCCCGGACTCCCGGACTCCCGGACTCCCGGACTCCCGGACTCCCGGACTCCCGGACTCCCGGACTCCCGGACTCCCGGACTCCCGGACTCCCGGACTCCCGGACTCCCGGACTCCCGGACTCCCGGACTCCCGGACTCCCGGACTCCCGGACTCCCGGGACTCCCGGACTCCCGGACTCCCGGACTCCCGGACTCCCGGACTCCCGGACTCCCACTCCCGGACTCCCGGACTCCCGGACTCCCGGACTCCCGGACTCCCGGACTCCCGGACTCCCGGACTCTCGGACTCTCAAACTCTCGGACTCTCGGACTCTCGGACTCTCGGACTCTCGGACTCTCGGACTCTCGGACTCTCGGACTCTCGGACTCTCGGACTCTCGGACTCTCGGACTCTCGGACTCTCGGACTCTCGGACTCTCGGACTCTCGGACTCCCGGACTCCCGGACTCCCGGACTCCCGGACTCCCGGACTCCCGGACTCCCGGACTCCCGGACTCCCGGACTCCCGGACTCCCGGACTCCCGGACTCTCGGACTCTCGGACTCTCGGACTCTCGGACTCCCGGACTCCCGGACTCCCGGACTCCCGGACTCCCGGACTCCCGGACTCCCGGACTCCCGGACTCCCGGACTCCCGGACTCCCGGACTCCCGGACTCCCGGACTCCCGGACTCCCGGACTCCCGGACTCCCGGACTCCCGGACTCTCGGACTCTCGGACTCTCGGACTCTCGGACTCTCGGACTCTCGGACTCTCGGACTCTCGGACTCTCTTCATCTCCTCCTTCATCTCGTCCTTCTCCTTCATCTCCTCCTTCATCTTTTCT
The DNA here is from genome assembly GCA_947652605.1 of Elmis aenea. Classification (NCBI taxonomy): domain Eukaryota; kingdom Metazoa; phylum Arthropoda; class Insecta; order Coleoptera; family Elmidae; genus Elmis; species Elmis aenea. Next base: position 47,369,615 of record OX393582.1, on the reverse strand, counting down.
CTCATCTCCTCCTTCATCTTTTCTCTCATCTCCTCCTTCATCTCCTCCTTCATCTCCTCCTTCATCTCCTCCTTCATCTCCTCCTTCATCTCCTCCTTCATCTCCTTCTTCATCTCCTCCTTCATCTCCTCCTTCATCTCCTGCTTCATCTCCTGCTTCATCTCCTCCTTCATCTCCTCCTTCATCTCCTCCTTCATCTCCTCCTTCATCTCCTCCTTCATCTCCTCCTTCATCTCCTCCTTCATCTCCTCCTTCATCTCCTCCTTCATCTCCTCCTTCATCTCCTCCTTCATCTCCTCCTTCATCTCCTCCTTCATCTCCTCCTTCATCTCCTCCTTTATCTCCTCCTTCATCTCCTCCTTCATCTCCTCCTTCATCTCTTCCTTCATCTCCTCCTTCATCTCCTCCTTCATCTCCTTCTTCATCTCCTCCTTCATCTCCTCCTTCATCTCCTCCTTCATCTCCTCCTTTATCTCCTCCTTCATCTCCTTCATCTCCTCCTTCGTCTTTTCCTTCCTCTTCTCCTTCATCTCCTCCTTCATCTCGACCTTCTTTTTCATCTCCTCCTACAGCAAATGGCTTCAAACTTCTTAAACACGTTAGTTACGAGCAAGTTAAGTTTTTTCGACAAAAAAATCGATTTTCTTAAAACTACAGCAAATGGCTTCAAACTTCTTATACACATTGGTTATGAGCGAATTAAGGATTATTAGCCCCTCGGACTCTCGGACTCTCGGACTCTCGGACTCTCGGACTCTCGGACTCTCGGACTCTCGGACTCTCGGACTCTCGGACTCTCGGACTCCGACTCCCGGACTCCCGGACTCCCGGACTCCCGGACTCCCGGACTCCCGGACTCCCGGACTCCCGGACTCCCGGACTCCCGGACTCCCGGACTCCGGACTCTCGGACTCTCGGACTCTCGGACTCTCGGACTCTCGGACTCTCGGACTCTCGGACTCGGACTCTCGGACTCTCGGACTCTCGGACTCTCGGACTCGGACTCTCGGACTCTCGGACTCCCAGACTCCCGGACTCCCGGACTCCCGGACTCCCGGACTCCGGACTCCCGGACTCCGGACTCCCGGACTCCCGGACTCGCGGACTCGCGGACTCGCGGACTCGCGGACTCTCGGACTCCCGGACTCCCGGACTCCCGGACTCCCGGACTCCCGGACTCCCGGACTCCCGGACTCCCGGACTTCCGGACTCCCGGACTCCCGGACTCCCGGACTCCCGGACTCCCGGACTCCCGGACTCCCGGACTCCCGGACCCTCGGACCCTCGGACCCTCGGACTCGGACTCTCGGACTCTCGGACTCTCGGACTCTCGGACTCTCGGACTCTCGGACTCTCGGACTCTCGGACTCTCGGACTCTCGGACTCTCGGACCCTCGGACTCTCGGACTCTCGGACCCTCGGACTTTCGGTACAGGCACATTCTGCATTTTTAACGTTATTGCAACGTACTCTCGGACTCTCGGACTCTCGGACTCTCGGACTCTCGGACTCTCGGACTCTCGGACTCTCAGACTCCCGGACTCCCGGACTCCCGGACTCCGGACTCCCGGACTCCCGGACTCCCGGACTCCCGGACTCCCGGACTCCCGGACTTCCGGACTTCCGGACTTCCGGACTCCGGACTCCCGGACTCCCGGACTCCCGGACTCCCGGACTCCCGGACTCCCGGACTCCCGGACTCCCGGACTCCCAAACTCCCGGACTCCCGGACTCCCGGACTCCCGGACTCCCGGACTCCCGGACTCCCGGACTCCCGGACTCCCGGACTCCCGGACTCCCGGACTCCCGGACTCTCGGACTCTCGGACTCCCGGACTCCCGGACTCCCGGACTCCCGGACTCCCGGAATCCCGGACTCCCGGACTCCCGGATTCCCGGACTCCCGGACTCTCGGACTCTCGGACTCTCGGACTCTCGGACTCTCGGACTCTCGGACTCTCGGACTCGGACTCTCGGACTCTCGGACTCTCGGACTCTCGGACTCTCGGACTCTCGGACTCTCGGACTCTCGGACTCTCGGACTCCCGGACTCCCGGACTCCCGGACTCCCGGACTCCCGGACTCCCGGACTCCCGGACTCCCGGACTCCCGGACTCCCGGACTCCCGGACTCCCGGACTCCCGGACTCCGACTCCGGACTCCCGGACTCCCGGACTCCCGGACTCTCGGACTCTCGGACTCTCGGACTCTCGGACTCTCGGACTCCCGGACTCCCGGACTCCCGGACTCCCAGACTCCCGGACTCCCGGACTCCCGGACTCCCGGACTCCCGGACTCCCGGACTCCCGGACTCCCTGACTCCCGGACTCTCGGACTCTCGGACTCTCGGACTCTCGGACTCCCGGACTCCCGGACTCCCGGACTCCCGGATTCTCGGACTCGGACTCTCGGACTCTCGGACTCTCGGACTCTCGGACTCGGACTCTCGGACTCTCGGACTCTCGGACTCGGACTCTCGGACTCTCGGACTCCCGGACTCCCGGACTCCCGGACTCTCGACTCCCGGACTCTCGGACTCCCGGACTCCCGGACTCCCGGACTCTCGGACTCCCGGACTCCCGGACTCCCGGACTCCCGGACTCTCAGACTCTCGGACTCCCGGACTCCCGGACTCCCGGACTTATGGACTCCCGGACTCCCGGACTCCCGGACTCCCGGACTCCTGGACTCCCGGACTCCCGGACTCCCGGACTCCCGGACTTTCGGACTCCCGGACTCCCGGAGTCCCGGACTCCCGGACTCCCGGACTCCCGGACTCCCGGACTCCCGGACTTCCGGACTCCCGGATTCCGGACTCCCGGACTCCCGGACTCCCGGACTCCCGGACTCTCGGACTCTCGGACTCTCGGACTCTCGGACTCTCGGACTCTCGGACTCTCGGACTCTCGGACTCCCGGACTCCCGGACTCCCGGACTTCCGGACTCCCGGACTCTCGGACTCTCGGACTCTCGGACTCTCCGACTCTCGGACTCGGACTCTCGGACTCTCGGACTCTCGGACTCTCGGACTCTCGGACTCTCGGACTCTCGGACTCTCGGACTCTCGGACTCTCGGACTCTCGGACTCTCGGACTCTCGGACTCTCGGACTCTCAGACTCTCGGACTCTCGGACTCTCGGACTCCCGGACTCCCGGACTCCCGGACTCCCGGACTCCCGGACTCCCAAACTCCCGGACTCCCGGACTCCCGGACTCCCGGACTCCCGGACTCCCGGACTCCCGGACTCCCGGACTCCCGGACTCCCGGATTCTCGGACTCGGACTCTCGGACTCTCGGACTCTCGGACTCTCGGACTCTCGGACTCTCGGACTCGGACTCTCGGACTCTCGGACTCTCGGACTCGGACTCTCGGACTCTCGGACTCCCGGACTCCCGGACTTCCGGACTCCCGGACTTTCGGACTCCCGGACTCTCGGACTCTCGAACTCCCGGACTCCCGGACTCCCGGACTCCCGGACTTCCGGACTCCCGGACTCTCGGACTCTCGGACTCCCGGACTCCCGGACTCCCGGACTCATGGACTCCCGGACTCCCGGACTCCCGGACTCCCGGACTCCCGGACTCCCGGACTCCCGGACTCCCGGACTCCCGGACTCCCGGACTCCCGGACTCCCGGACTCCCGGACTCCCGGACTCCCGGACTCCCGGACTCCCGGACTCCCGGACTCCCGGACTCCCGGACTCTCGGACTCTCGGACTCTCGGACTCTCGGACTCTCGGACTCTCGGACTCTCGGACTCTCGGACTCTCGGACTCTCGGACTCTCGGACTCTCGGACTCTCGGACTCCCGGACTCCCGGACTCCCGGACTCCCGGACTCCCCGACTCCCGGACTCCCGGGCTCCCGGACTTTCGGACTCCCGGACTCCCGGACTCCCGGACTCCCGGACTCCCGGACTCCCGGACTCCCGGACTCCCGGACTCCCGGACTCCCGGACTCCCAAACTCCCGGACTCCCGGACTCCCGGACTCCCGGACTCCCGGACTCCCGGACTCCCGGACTCCCGGACTCCCGGACTCCCGGACTCTCGGACTCTCGGACTCTCGGACTCTCGGACTCCCGGACTCCCGGACTCCCGGACTCCCGGACTCCCGGACTCCCGGACTCCCGGACTCCCGGACTCTCGGACTCTCGGACTCTCGGACTCTCGGACTCTCGGACTCTCGGACTCTCGGACTCTCGGACTCTCGGACTCTCGGACTCTCGGACTCTCGGACTCTCGGACTCTCGGACTCTCGGACTCTCGGACTCTCGGACTCTCGGACTCTCGGACTCTCGGACTCTCGGACTCTCGGACTCTCGGACTCTCGGACTCTCGGACTCTCGGACTCTCGGACTCTCGGACTCTCGGACTCTCGGACTCTCGGACTCTCGGACTCTCGGACTCTCGGACTCTCGGACTCTCGGACTCTCGGACTCTCGGACTCTCGGACTCTCGGACTCTCGGACTCTCGGACTCTCGGACTCTCGGACTCTCGGACTCTCGGACTCTCGGACTCTCGGACTCTCGGACTCTCGGACTCTCTTCATCTCCTCCTTCATCTCGTCCTTCTCCTTCATCTCCTCCATCTCCTCCTTCATCTTTTCTCTCATCTCCTCCTTCATCTTTTCTCTCATCTCCTCCTTCATCTCCTCCTTCATCTCCTCCTTCATCTCCTCCTTCATCTCCTCCTTCATCTCCTCCTTCATCTCCTTCTTCATCTCCTCCTTCATCTCCTCCTTCATCTCCTGCTTCATCTCCTCCTTCATCTCCTCCTTCATCTCCTCCTTCATCTCCTCCTTCATCTCCTCCTTCATCTCCTCCTTCATCTCCTCCTTCATCTCCTCCTTCATCTCCTCCTTCATCTCCTCCTTCATCTCCTCCTTCATCTCCTCCTTCATCTCCTCCTTCATCTCCTCCTTTATCTCCTCCTTCATCTCCTTCATCTCCTCCTTCGTCTTTTCCTTCCTCTTCTCCTTCATCTCCTCCTTCATCTCGACCTTCTTTTTCATCTCCTCCTACAGCAAATGGCTTCAAACTTCGTATACACATTAGTTATGAGCGATTTAAGGATTATTAGCCCCTAAATACGATTTTTAATTTTTCGCGAAAAATGGGAAAAGTACAAAGGCTAGTCTTTGCACTTTTTTCGACAAAAAAATCGATTTTCTTAAAACTACAGCAAATGGCTTCAAACTTCTTATACACATTAGTTATGAGCGAATTAAGGATTATTAGCCCCTAAATACGATTTTTAATTTTTCGCGAAAAATGGGAAAAGTACAAAGGCTATAGTCTTTGCACTTTTTTCGACAAAAAAATCGATTTTCTTAAAACTACAGCAAATGGCTTCAAACTTCTTATACACATTAGTTATGAGCGAATTAAGGATTATTAGCCCCTAAATACGATTTTTAATTTTTCGCGAAAAATGGGAAAAGTACAAAGGCTATAGTCTTTGCACTTTTTTCGACAAAAAAATCGATTTTCTTAAAACTACTGCAAATGGCTTCAAAATTCGTATACACATTAGTTATGAGCGATTTAAGGATTATTAGCCCCTAAATACAATTTTTAATTTTTCGCGAAAAATGGGAAAAGTACAAAGGCTATAGTCTGCACTTTTTTCGACAAAAAAATCGATTTTCTTAAAACTACAGCAAATGGCTTCAAACTTCTTAAACACGTTAGTTACGAGCAAGTTAAGGATTATTAGCCCCTAAATACGATTTTTAATTTTTCGCGAAAAATGGGAAAAGTACAAAGGCTATAGTCTTTGCACTTTTTTCGACAAAAAAATCGATTTTCTTAAAACTACAGCAAATGGCTTCAAACTTCTTATACACATTAGTTATGAGCGAATTAAGGATTATTAGCCCCTAAATACGATTTTTAATTTTTCGTGAAAAATGGGAAAAGTACAAAGGCTATATAGTCTTTGCACTTTTTTCGACAAAAAAATCGATTTTCTTAAAACTACAGCAAATGGCTTCAAACTTCTTATACACATTAGTTATGAGCGAATTAAGGATTATTAGCCCCTCGGACTCTCGGACTCTCGGACTCTCGGACTCTCGGACTCTCGGACTCTCTTCATCTCCTCCTTCATCTCGTCCTTCTCCTTCATCTCCTCCATCTCCTCCTTCATCTTTTCTCTCATCTCCTCCTTCATCTTTTCTCTCATCTCCTCCTTCATCTCCTCCTTCATCTCCTCCTTCATCTCCTCCTTCATCTCCTCCTTCATCTCCTCCTTCATCTCCTTCTTCATCTCCTCCTTCATCTCCTCCTTCATCTCCTGCTTCATCTCCTCCTTCATCTCCTCCTTCATCTCCTCCTTCATCTCCTCCTTCATCTCCTCCTTCATCTTCTCCTTCATCTCCTCCTTCATCTCCTCCTTCATCTCCTCCTTCATCTCCTCCTTCATCTCCTCCTTCATCTCCTCCTTCATCTCCTCCTTCATCTCCTCCTTCATCTCCTCCTTCATCTCCTCCTTTATCTCCTCCTTCATCTCCTCCTTCATCTCCTCCTTCATCTCTTCCTTCATCTCCTCCTTCATCTCCTCCTTCATCTCCTTCTTCATCTCCTCCTTCATCTCCTCCTTCATCTCCTCCTTCATCTCCTCCTTCATCTCCTCCTTTATCTCCTCCTTCATCTCCTTCATCTCCTCCTTCGTCTTTTCCTTCCTCTTCTCCTTCATCTCCTCCTTCATCTCGACCTTCTTTTTCATCTCCTCCTACAGCAAATGGCTTCAAACTTCGTATACACATTAGTTATGAGCGATTTAAGGATTATTAGCCCCTAAATACGATTTTTAATTTTTCGCGAAAAATGGGAAAAGTACAAAGGCTATAGTCTTTGCACTTTTTTCGACAAAAAAATCGATTTTCTTAAAACTACAGCAAATGGCTTCAAACTTCTTATACACATTAGTTATGAGCGAATTAAGGATTATTAGCCCCTAAATACGATTTTTAATTTTTCGCGAAAAATGGGAAAAGTACAAAGGCTATAGTCTTTGCACTTTTTTCGACAAAAAAATCGATTTTCTTAAAACTACAGCAAATGGCTTCAAACTTCTTATACACATTAGTTATGAGCGAATTAAGGATTATTAGCCCCTAAATACAATTTTTAATTTTTCGCGAAAAATGGGAAAAGTACAAAGGCTATAGTCTTTGCACTTTTTTCGACAAAAAAATCGATTTTCTTAAAACTACAGCAAATGGCTTCAAACTTCTTAAACACGTTAGTTACGAGCAAGTTAAGGATTATTAGCCCCTAAATACAATTTTTAATTTTTCGCGAAAAATGGGAAAAGTACAAAGGCTATAGTCTTTGCACTTTTTTCGACAAAAAAATCGATTTTCTTAAAACTACAGCAAATGGCTTCAAACTTCTTAAACACGTTAGTTACGAGCAAGTTAAGGATTATTAGCCCCTAAATACGATTTTTAATTTTTCGCGAAAAATGGGAAAAGTACAAAGGCTATAGTCTTTGCACTTTTTTCGACAAAAAAATCGATTTTCTTAAAACTACAGCAAATGGCTTCAAACTTCTTATACACATTAGTTATGAGCGAATTAAGGATTATTAGCCCCTAAATACGATTTTTAATTTTTCGTGAAAAATGGGAAAAGTACAAAGGCTATATAGTCTTTGCACTTTTTTCGACAAAAAAATCGATTTTCTTAAAACTACAGCAAATGGCTTCAAACTTCTTATACACATTAGTTATGAGCGAATTAAGGATTATTAGCCTCTCGGACTCTCGGACTCTCGGACTCTCGGACTCTCGGACTCTCGGACTCTCGGACTCTCGGACTCTCGGACTCTCGGACTCTCGGACTCTCGGACTCTCGGACTCTCGGACTCTCGGACTCTCGGACTCTCGGACTCTCTTCATCTCCTCCTTCATCTCGTCCTTCTCCTTCATCTCCTCCATCTCCTCCTTCATCTTTTCTCTCATCTCCTCCTTCATCTTTTCTCTCATCTCCTCCTTCATCTCCTCCTTCATCTCCTCCTTCATCTCCTCCTTCATCTCCTCCTTCATCTCCTCCTTCATCTCCTTCTTCATCTCCTCCTTCATCTCCTCCTTCATCTCCTCCTTCATCTCCTCCTTCATCTCCTCCTTCATCTCCTCCTTCATCTCCTCCTTCATCTCCTCCTTCATCTCCTCCTTCATCTCCTCCTTCATCTCCTCCTTCATCTCCTCCTTCATCTCCTCCTTCATCTCCTCCTTCATCTCCTCCTTCATCTCCTCCTTCATCTCCTCCTTCATCTCTTCCTTCATCTCCTCCTTCATCTCCTCCTTTATCTCCTCCTTCATCTCCTCCTTCATCTCCTCCTTCATCTCTTCCTTCATCTCCTCCTTCATCTCCTCCTTCATCTCCTTCTTCATCTCCTCCTTCATCTCCTCCTTCATCTCCTCCTTCATCTCCTCCTTCATCTCCTCCTTTATCTCCTCCTTCATCTCCTTCATCTCCTCCTTCGTCTTTTCCTTCCTCTTCTCCTTCATCTCCTCCTTCATCTCGACCTTCTTTTTCATCTCCTCCTACAGCAAATGGCTTCAAACTTCGTATACACATTAGTTATGAGCGATTTAAGGATTATTAGCCCCTAAATACGATTTTTAATTTTTCGCGAAAAATGGGAAAAGTACAAAGGCTATAGTCTTTGCACTTTTTTCGACAAAAAAATCGATTTTCTTAAAACTACAGCAAATGGCTTCAAACTTCTTATACACATTAGTTATGAGCGAATTAAGGATTATTAGCCCCTAAATACGATTTTTAATTTTTCGCGAAAAATGGGAAAAGTACAAAGGCTATAGTCTTTGCACTTTTTTCGACAAAAAAATCGATTTTCTTAAAACTACAGCAAATGGCTTCAAACTTCTTATACACATTAGTTATGAGCGAATTAAGGATTATTAGCCCCTAAATACGATTTTTAATTTTTCGCGAAAAATGGGAAAAGTACAAAGGCTATAGTCTTTGCACTTTTTTCGACAAAAAAATCGATTTTCTTAAAACTACTGCAAATGGCTTCAAAATTCGTATACACATTAGTTATGAGCGATTTAAGGATTATTAGCCCCTAAATACAATTTTTAATTTTTCGCGAAAAATGGGAAAAGTACAAAGGCTATAGTCTGCACTTTTTTCGACAAAAAAATCGATTTTCTTAAAACTACAGCAAATGGCTTCAAACTTCTTAAACACGTTAGTTACGAGCAAGTTAAGGATTATTAGCCCCTAAATACGATTTTTAATTTTTCGCGAAAAATGGGAAAAGTACAAAGGCTATAGTCTTTGCACTTTCTTCGACAAAAAAATCGATTTTCTTAAAACTACAGCAAATGGCTTCAAACTTCTTATACACATTAGTTATGAGCGAATTAAGGATTATTAGCCCCTAAATACGATTTTTAATTTTTCGTGAAAAATGGGAAAAGTACAAAGGCTATAGTCTTTGCACTTTTTTCGACAAAAAAATCGATTTTCTTAAAACTACAGCAAATGGCTTCAAACTTCTTATACACATTAGTTATGAGCGAATTAAGGATTATTAGCCCCTAAATACGATTTTTAATTTTTCGTGAAAAATGGGAAAAGTACAAAGGCTATAGTCTTTGCACTTTTTTCGACAAAAAAATCGATTTTCTTAAAACTACAGCAAATGGCTTCAAACTTCTTATACACATTAGTTATGAGCGAATTAAGGATTATTAGCCCCTAAATACGATTTTTAATTTTTCGTGAAAAATGGGAAAAGTACAAAGGCTAGTCTTTGCACTTTTTTCGACAAAAAAATCGATTTTCTTAAAACTACAGCAAATGGCTTCAAACTTCTTATACACATTAGTTATGAGCGAATTAAGGATTATTAGCCCCTAAATACGATTTTTAATTTTTCGTGAAAAATGGGAAAAGTACAAAGGCTAGAGTCTTTGCACTTTTTTCGACAAAAAAATCGATTTTCTTAAAACTACAGCAAATGGCTTCAAACTTCTTATACACATTAGTTATGAGCGAATTAAGGATTATTAGCCCCTAAATACGATTTTTAATTTTTCGTGAAAAATGGGAAAAGTACAAAGGCTATAGTCTTTGCACTTTTTTCGACAAAAAAATCGATTTTCTTAAAACTACTGCAAATGGCTTCAAAATTCGTATACACATTAGTTATGAGCGATTTAAGGATTATTAGCCCCTAAATACAATTTTTAATTTTTCGCGAAAAATGGGAAAAGTACAAAGGCTATAGTCTTTGCACTTTTTTCGACAAAAAAATCGATTTTCTTAAAACTACAGCAAATGGCTTCAAACTTCTTAAACACGTTAGTTACGAGCAAGTTAAGGATTATTAGCCCCTAAATACGATTTTTAATTTTTCGCGAAAAATGGGAAAAGTACAAAGGCTATAGTCTTTGCACTTTTTTCGACAAAAAAATCGATTTTCTTAAAACTACTGCAAATGGCTTCAAAATTCGTATACACATTAGTTATGAGCGATTTAAGGATTATTAGCCCCTAAATACAATTTTTAATTTTTCGCGAAAAATGGGAAAAGTACAAAGGCTATAGTCTTTGCACTTTTTTCGACAAAAAAATCGATTTTCTTAAAACTACAGCAAATGGCTTCAAACTTCTTAAACACGTTAGTTACGAGCAAGTTAAGGATTATTAGCCCCTAAATACGATTTTTAATTTTTCGCGAAAAATGGGAAAAGTACAAAGGCTATAGTCTTTGCACTTTTTTCGACAAAAAAATCGATTTTCTTAAAACTACAGCAAATGGCTTCAAACTTCTTAAACACGTTAGTTACGAGCAAGTTAAGGATTATTAGCCCCTAAATACGATTTTTAATTTTTCGCGAAAAATGGGAAAAGTACAAAGGCTATAGTCTTTGCACTTTTTTCGACAAAAAAATCGATTTTCTTAAAACTACAGCAAATGGCTTCAAACTTCTTATACACATTAGTTATGAGCGAATTAAGGATTATTAGCCCCTAAATACGATTTTTAATTTTTCGTGAAAAATGGGAAAAGTACAAAGGCTATAGTCTTTGCACTTTTTTCGACAAAAAAATCGATTTTCTTAAAACTACAGCAAATGGCTTCAAACTTCTTATACACATTAGTTATGAGCGAATTAAGGATTATTAGCCCCTAAATACGATTTTTAATTTTTCGTGAAAAATGGGAAAAGTACAAAGGCTATAGTCTTTGCACTTTTTTCGACAAAAAAATCGATTTTCTTAAAACTACAGCAAATGGCTTCAAACTTCTTATACACATTAGTTATGAGCGAATTAAGGATTATTAGCCCCTCGGACTCTCGGACTCTCGGACTCTCGGACTCTCGGACTCTCGGACTCTCGGACTCTCGGACTCTCGGACTCTCGGACTCTCGGACTCTCGGACTCTCGGACTCTCGGACTCTCGGACTCTCGGACTCTCTTCATCTCCTCCTTCATCTCGTCCTTCTCCTTCATCTCCTCCATCTCCTCCTTCATCTCCTCCTTCATCTCCTCCTTCATCTCTTCCTTCATCTCCTCCTTCATCTCCTCCTTCATCTCCTTCTTCATCTCCTCCTTCATCTCCTCCTTCATCTCCTCCTTCATCTCCTCCTTCATCTCCTCCTTTATCTCCTCCTTCATCTCCTTCATCTCCTCCTTCGTCTTTTCCTTCCTCTTCTCCTTCATCTCCTCCTTCATCTCGACCTTCTTTTTCATCTCCTCCTACAGCAAATGGCTTCAAACTTCGTATACACATTAGTTATGAGCGATTTAAGGATTATTAGCCCCTAAATACGATTTTTAATTTTTCGCGAAAAATGGGAAAAGTACAAAGGCTATAGTCTTTGCACTTTTTTCGACAAAAAAATCGATTTTCTTAAAACTACAGCAAATGGCTTCAAACTTCTTATACACATTAGTTATGAGCGAATTAAGGATTATTAGCCCCTAAATACGATTTTTAATTTTTCGCGAAAAATGGGAAAAGTACAAAGGCTATAGTCTTTGCACTTTTTTCGACAAAAAAATCGATTTTCTTAAAACTACAGCAAATGGCTTCAAACTTCTTATACACATTAGTTATGAGCGAATTAAGGATTATTAGCCCCTAAATACGATTTTTAATTTTTCGCGAAAAATGGGAAAAGTACAAAGGCTATAGTCTTTGCACTTTTTTCGACAAAAAAATCGATTTTCTTAAAACTACTGCAAATGGCTTCAAAATTCGTATACACATTAGTTATGAGCGATTTAAGGATTATTGGCCCCTAAATACAATTTTTAATTTTTCGCGAAAAATGGGAAAAGTACAAAGGCTATAGTCTTTGCACTTTTTTCGACAAAAAAATCGATTTTCTTAAAACTACAGCAAATGGCTTCAAACTTCTTAAACACGTTAGTTACGAGCAAGTTAAGGATTATTAGCCCCTAAATACGATTTTTAATTTTTCGCGAAAAATGGGAAAAGTACAAAGGCTATAGTCTTTGCACTTTTTTCGACAAAAAAATCGATTTTCTTAAAACTACAGCAAATGGCTTCAAACTTCTTATACACATTAGTTATGAGCGAATTAAGGATTATTAGCCCCTAAATACGATTTTTAATTTTTCGTGAAAAATGGGAAAAGTACAAAGGCTATAGTCTTTGCACTTTTTTCGACAAAAAAATCGATTTTCTTAAAACTACAGCAAATGGCTTCAAACTTCTTATACACATTAGTTATGAGCGAATTAAGGATTATTAGCCCCTAAATACGATTTTTAATTTTTCGTGAAAAATGGGAAAAGTACAAAGGCTAGAGTCTTTGCACTTTTTTCGACAAAAAAATCGATTTTCTTAAAACTACAGCAAATGGCTTCAAACTTCTTATACACGTTAGTTATGAGCGAATTAAGGATTATTAGCCCCTAAATACGATTTTTAATTTTTCGTGAAAAATGGGAAAAGTACAAAGGCTGTCTTTGCACTTTTTTCGACAAAAAAATCGATTTTCTTAAAACTACAGCAAATGGCTTCAAACTTCTTATACACATTAGTTATGAGCGAATTAAGGATTATTAGCCCCTAAATACGATTTTTAATTTTTCGTGAAAAATGGGAAAAGTACAAAGGCTATAGTCTTTGCACTTTTTTCGACAAAAAAATCGATTTTCTTAAAACTACAGCAAATGGCTTCAAACTTCTTATACACATTAGTTATGAGCGAATTAAGGATTATTAGCCCCTAAATACGATTTTTAATTTTTCGTGAAAAATGGGAAAAGTACAAAGGCTAGAGTCTGCACTTTTTTCGACAAAAAAATCGATTTTCTTAAAACTACTGCAAATGGCTTCAAACTTCTTATACACGTTAGTTATGAGCGAATTAAGGATTATTAGCCCCTAAATACAATTTTTAATTTTTCGCGAAAAATGGGAAAAGTACAAAGGCTATAGTCTTTGCACTTTTTTCGACAAAAAAATCGATTTTCTTAAAACTACAGCAAATGGCTTCAAACTTCTTATACACGTTAGTTATGAGCGATTTAAGGATTATTAGCCCCTAAATACAATTTTTAATTTTTCGCGAAAAATGGGAAAAGTACAAAGGCTATAGTCTTTGCACTTTTTTCGACAAAAAAATCGATTTTCTTAAAACTACAGCAAATGGCTTCAAACTTCTTATACACGTTAGTTATGAGCGAATTAAGGATTATTAGCCCCTAAATACAATTTTTAATTTTTCGCGAAAAATGGGAAAAGTACAAAGGCTAGTCTTTGCACTTTTTTCGACAAAAAAATCGATTTTCTTAAAACTACAGCAAATGGCTTCAAACTTCTTATACACGTTAGTTATGAGCGATTTAAGGATTATTAGCCCCTAAATACAATTTTTAATTTTTCGCGAAAAATGGGAAAAGTACAAAGGCTATAGTCTTTGCACTTTTTTCGACAAAAAAATCGATTTTCTTAAAACTACAGCAAATGGCTTCAAACTTCTTATAAACATTAGTTATGAGCGAATTAAGGATTATTAGCCCCTAAATACGATTTTTAATTTTTCGTGAAAAATGGGAAAAGTACAAAGGCTATAGTCTTTGCACTTTTTTCGACAAAAAAATCGATTTTCTTAAAACTACAGCAAATGGCTTCAAACTTCTTATACACATTAGTTATGAGCGAATTAAGGATTATAAGCCCCTAAATACGATTTTTAATTTTTCGTGAAAAATGGGAAAAGTACAAAGGCTATAGTCTTTGCACTTTTTTCGACAAAAAAATCGATTTTCTTAAAACTACAGCAAATGGCTTCAAACTTCTTATACACATTAGTTATGAGCGAATTAAGGATTATTAGCCCCTAAATACGATTTTTAATTTTTCGTGAAAAATGGGAAAAGTACAAAGGCTAGAGTCTGCACTTTTTTCGACAAAAAAATCGATTTTCTTAAAACTACTGCAAATGGCTTCAAACTTCTTATACACGTTAGTTATGAGCGAATTAAGGATTATTAGCCCCTAAATACAATTTTTAATTTTTCGCGAAAAATGGGAAAAGTACAAAGGCTATAGTCTTTGCACTTTTTTCGACAAAAAAATCGATTTTCTTAAAACTACAGCAAATGGCTTCAAACTTCTTATACACGTTAGTTATGAGCGATTTAAGGATTATTAGCCCCTAAATACAATTTTTAATTTTTCGCGAAAAATGGGAAAAGTACAAAGGCTATAGTCTTTGCACTTTTTTCGACAAAAAAATCGATTTTCTTAAAACTACAGCAAATGGCTTCAAACTTCTTAAACACGTTAGTTACGAGCAAGTTAAGGATTATTAGCCCCTAAATACGATTTTTAATTTTTCGCGAAAAATGGGAAAAGTACAAAGGCTATAGTCTTTGCACTTTTTTCGACAAAAAAATCGATTTTCTTAAAACTACAGCAAATGGCTTCAAACTTCTTATACACATTAGTTATGAGCGAATTAAGGATTATTAGCCCCTCGGACTCTCGGACTCTCGGACTCTCGGACTCTCGGACTCTCGGACTCTCGGACTCTCGGACTCTCGGACTCTCGGACTCCCGGACTCCCGGACTCCCGGACTCCCGGACTCCCGGACTCCCGGACTCCCGGACTCCCGGACTCCCGGACTCCCGGACTCCCGGACTCCCGGACTCCCGGACTCCCGGACTTCCGGACTCCCGGACTCCCGGACTCTCGGACTCTCGGACTCTCGGACTCTCGGACTCTCGGACTCTCGGACTCGGACTCTCGGACTCTCGGACTCTCGGACTCTCGGACTCTCGGACTCGGACTCTCGGACTCTCGGACTCCCGGACTCCCGGACTCCCGGACTCCCGGACTCCCGGACTTCCGGACTCCCGGACTCGCGGACTCGCGGACTCGCGGACTCGCGGACTCTCGGACTCCCGGACTCCCGGACTCCCGGACTCCCGGACTCTCGGACTCCCGGACTCCCGGACTCCCGGACTCCCGGACTCCCGGACTCCCGGACTCCCGGACTCCCGGACTCCCGGACTCCCGGACTCCCGGACTCCCGGACTCCCGGACTCCCGGACTCCCGGACCCTCGGACCCTCGGACCCTCGGACTCGGACTCTCGGACTCTCGGACTCTCGGACTCTCGGACTCTCGGACTCTCGGACTCTCGGACTCTCGGACTCTCGGACTCTCGGACTCTCGGACCCTCGGACTCTCGGACTCTCGGACCCTCGGACTTTCGGTACAGGCACATTCTGCATTTTTAACGTTATTGCAACGTACTCTCGGACTCTCGGACTCTCGGACTCTCGGACTCTCGGACTCTCGGACTCTCGGACTCTCGGACTCTCGGACTCCCGGACTCCCGGACTCCCGGACTCCCGGACTCCCGGACTCCCGGACTCCCGGACTCCCGGACTCCCGGACTCCCGGACTCTCGGACTCCCGGACTTCCGGACTTCCGGTTTCCCGGACTCCCGGACTCCCGGACTCCCGGACTCCCGGACTCCCGGACTCCCGGACTCCCGGACTTCCAAACTCCCGGACTCCCGGACTCCCGGACTCCCGGACTCCCGGACTCCCGGACTCCCGGACTCCCGGACTCCCGGACTCCCGGACTCCCGGACTCCCGGACTCCCGGACTCCCGGACTCCCGGACTCTCGGACTCTCGGACTCTCGGACTCCCGGACTCCCGGACTCCCGGACTCCCGGACTCCCGGACTCCCGGAATCCCGGACTCCCGGACTCCCGGACTCCCGGACTCCCGGACTCTCGGACTCTCGGACTCTCGGACTCTCGGACTCTCGGACTCTCGGACTCTCGGACTCTCGGACTCTCGGACTCTCGGACTCTCGGACTCTCGGACTCTCGGACTCTCGGACTCTCGGACTCTCGGACTCTCGGACTCCCGGACTCCCGGACTCCCGGACTCCCGGACTCCCGGACTCTCGGACTCTCGGACTCCCGGACTCCCGGACTCCCGGACTCCCGGACTCCCGGACTCCCGGACTCCCGGACTCCCGGACTCCCGGACTCCCGGACTCCCGGACTCCCGGACTCCCGGACTCTCGGACTCTCGGACTCTCGGACTCTCGGACTCTCGGACTCTCGGACTCCCGGACTCCCGGACTCTCGGACTCCCGGACTTCCGGACTTCCGGACTCCCGGACTCCCGGACTCCCGGACTCCCGGACTCCCGGACTCTCGGACTCTCGGACTCTCGGACTCTCGGACTCACGGACTCTCGGACTCTCGGACTCTCGGACTCCCGGACTCCCGGACTCCCGGACTCCCGGACTCCCGGACTCCCGGACTCCCGGACTCCCGGACTCCCGGACTCCCGGACTCCCGGACTCCCGGACTCCCGGACTCTCGGACTCTCGGACTCTCGGACTCGGACTCTCGGACTCTCGGACTCTCGGACTCGGACTCGGACTCTCGGACTCTCGGACTCTCGGACTCTAGGACTCTCGGACTCTCGGACTCGGACTCTCGGACTCTCGGACTCTCGGACTCTCGGACTCTCAAACTCTCGGACTCTCGGACTCTCGGACTCTCGGACTCTCGGACTCTCGGACTCCCGGACTCCCGGACTCCCGGACTCCCGGACTCCCGGACTCCCGGACTCCCAGACTTCCGGACTCCCGGACTCCCGGACTCCCGGACTCTCGGACTCCCGGACTCCCGGACTCCCGGACTCCCGGACTCTCGTACTCCCGGACTCCCGGACTCCCGGACTCCCGGACTCCCGGACTTCCGGACTCCCGGACTCCCGGACTCCTGGACTCCCGGACTCCCGGACTCCCGGACTCCCGGACTCTCGGACTCGGACTCTCGGACTCTCGGACTCTCGGACTCTCGGACTCTCGACCTCTCGGACTCTCGGACTCTCGGACTCCCAGACTCCCGGACTCCCGGACTTTCGGACTCCCGGACTCCCGGACTCCCGGACTCCCGGACTCCCGGACTCCCGGACTCCCGGACTTCCGGACTCCCGAACTCCCGGAATCCCGGACTCCCGGACTCCCGGACTCCCGGACTCCCGGACTCCCGGACTCTCGGACTCTCGGACTCTCGGACTCTCGGACTCGGACTCTCGGACTCTCGGACTCTCGGACTCTCGGACTCTCGGACTCTCGGACTCTCGGACTCTCGGACTCTCGGACTCCCGGACTCCCGGACTCCCGGACTCCCGGACTCCCGGACTCTCGGACTCCCGGACTCCCGGACTCCCGGACTCCCGGACTCCCGGACTCCCGGACTCCCGGACTCCCGGACTCCCGGACTCCCGGACTCTCGGACTCCCGGACTCCCGGACTCTCGGACTCTCGGACTCTCGGACTCTCGGACTCTCGGACTCTCGGACTCACGGACTCTCGGACTCTCGGACTCTCGGACTCTCGGACTCTCGGACTCTCGGACTCACGGACACTCGGACTCTCGGACTCTCGGACTCCCGGACTCCCGGACTCCCGGACTCCCGGACTCCCGGACTCCCGGACTCCCGGACTCCCGGACTCCCGGACTCCCGGACTCCCGGACTCCCGGACTCCCGGACTCTCGGACTCTCGGACTCTCGGACTCGGACTCTCGGACTCTCGGACTCTCGGACTCTCGGATTCTCGGACTCTCGGACTCTCGGACTCGGACTCTCGGACTCTCGGACTCTCGGACTCTAGGACTCTCGGACTCTCGGACTCTCGGACTCTCGGACTCTCGGACTCTCGGACTCTCGGACTCTCGGACTCTCGGACTCTCGGACTCTCGGACTCTCGGACTCTCGGACTCCCGGACTGTCGGACTCCCGGACTCCCGGACTCCCGGACTCCCGGACTTCCGGACTTCCGGACTCCCGGACTCCCGGACTCCCGGACTCCCGGACTCCCGGACTCCCGGACTCATGGACTCCCGGACTCCCGGACTCCCGGACTCCCGGACTCCCGGACTCCCGGACTCCCGGACTCTCGGACTCGGACTCTCGGACTCTCGGACTCTCGGACTCTCGGACTCTCGGACTCTCGGACTCGGACTCTCGGACTCTCGGACTCTCGGACTCCCGGACTCTC
Organism: Elmis aenea; assembly: GCA_947652605.1. Lineage (NCBI taxonomy): Eukaryota > Metazoa > Arthropoda > Insecta > Coleoptera > Elmidae > Elmis > Elmis aenea. The sequence continues at coordinate 47,351,045 of OX393582.1, read as the reverse complement.
GGACTCCCGGACTCCCGGACTCCCGGACTCCCGGACTCCTGTACTCCCGGACTCCCGGACTCCCGGACTCCCGGACTCCCGGACTCCCGGACTCCCGGACTCCCGGATTCCCGGACTCCCGGACTCCCAAACTCCCGGACTCCCGGACTCCCGGACTCCCGGACTCCCGGACTCCCGGACTCCCGGACTCCCGGACTCCCGGACTCTCGGACTCGGACTCTCGGACTCTCGGACTCTCGGACTCTCGGACTCTCGGACTCTCGGACTCTCGGACTCTCGGACTCTCGGACTCTCGGACTCTCGGATTCCCGGACTCCCGGACTCCCGGACTCCCGGACTCCCGGACTCCCGGACTCCCGGACTCCCGGACTCCCGGACTCCCGGACTCCCGGACTCCCGGACTCCCGGACTCCCGGACTCCCGGACTCCCGGACTCCCGGACTCCCGGACTCCCGGACTCCCGGACTCCCGGACTCCCGGACTCCCGGACTCCCGGACTCCCGGACTCCCGGACTCCCGGACTCCCGGACTCCCGGACTCCCGGACTCTCGGATTCCCGGACTCCCGGACTCCCGGACTCCCGGACTCCCGGACTCCCGGACTCCCGGACTCCCGGACTCCCGGACTCCCGGACTCCCGGACTCCCGGACTCCCGGACTCCCGGACTCCCGGACTCCCGGACTCCCGGACTCCTTGACTCCCGGACTCCCGGACCCTCGGACCCTCGGACCCTCGGACTCTCGGACTCTCGGACTCTCGGACTCTCGGACTCTCGGACTCTCGGACTCTCGGACTCTCGGACTCTCGGACTCTCGGACTCTCGGACTCTCGGACTCTCGGACTCTCGGACTCTCGGACTCTCGGACTCTCGGACTCTCGGACTCTCGGACTCTCGGACTCTCGGACTCTCGGACTCTCGGACTCTCTTCATCTCCTCCTTCATCTCGTCCTTCTCCTTCATCTCCTCCATCTCCTCCTTCATCTTTTCTCTCATCTCCTCCTTCATCTTTTCTCTCATCTCCTCCTTCATCTCCTCCTTCATCTCCTCCTTCATCTCCTCCTTCATCTCCTCCTTCATCTCCTCCTTCATCTCCTTCTTCATCTCCTCCTTCATCTCCTCCTTCATCTCCTGCTTCATCTCCTCCTTCATCTCCTCCTTCATCTCCTCCTTCATCTCCTCCTTCATCTCCTCCTTCATCTCCTCCTTCATCTCCTCCTTCATCTCCTCCTTCATCTCCTCCTTCATCTCCTCCTTCATCTCCTCCTTCATCTCCTCCTTCATCTCCTCCTTCATCTCCTCCTTCATCTCCTCCTTTATCTCCTCCTTCATCTCCTTCATCTCCTCCTTCGTCTTTTCCTTCCTCTTCTCCTTCATCTCCTCCTTCATCTCGACCTTCTTTTTCATCTCCTCCTACAGCAAATGGCTTCAAACTTCGTATACACATTAGTTATGAGCGATTTAAGGATTATTAGCCCCTAAATACGATTTTTAATTTTTCGCGAAAAATGGGAAAAGTACAAAGGCTAGTCTTTGCACTTTTTTCGACAAAAAAATCGATTTTCTTAAAACTACAGCAAATGGCTTCAAACTTCTTATACACATTAGTTATGAGCGAATTAAGGATTATTAGCCCCTAAATACGATTTTTAATTTTTCGCGAAAAATGGGAAAAGTACAAAGGCTATAGTCTTTGCACTTTTTTCGACAAAAAAATCGATTTTCTTAAAACTACAGCAAATGGCTTCAAACTTCTTATACACATTAGTTATGAGCGAATTAAGGATTATTAGCCCCTAAATACGATTTTTAATTTTTCGCGAAAAATGGGAAAAGTACAAAGGCTATAGTCTTTGCACTTTTTTCGACAAAAAAATCGATTTTCTTAAAACTACTGCAAATGGCTTCAAAATTCGTATACACATTAGTTATGAGCGATTTAAGGATTATTAGCCCCTAAATACGATTTTTAATTTTTCGCGAAAAATGGGAAAAGTACAAAGGCTATAGTCTTTGCACTTTTTTCGACAAAAAAATCGATTTTCTTAAAACTACTGCAAATGGCTTCAAAATTCGTATACACATTAGTTATGAGCGATTTAAGGATTATTAGCCCCTAAATACAATTTTTAATTTTTCGCGAAAAATGGGAAAAGTACAAAGGCTATATAGTCTGCACTTTTTTCGACAAAAAAATCGATTTTCTTAAAACTACAGCAAATGGCTTCAAACTTCTTAAACACGTTAGTTACGAGCAAGTTAAGGATTATTAGCCCCTAAATACGATTTTTAATTTTTCGCGAAAAATGGGAAAAGTACAAAGGCTATAGTCTTTGCACTTTTTTCGACAAAAAAATCGATTTTCTTAAAACTACAGCAAATGGCTTCAAACTTCTTATACACATTAGTTATGAGCGAATTAAGGATTATTAGCCCCTAAATACGATTTTTAATTTTTCGTGAAAAATGGGAAAAGTACAAAGGCTATATAGTCTTTGCACTTTTTTCGACAAAAAAATCGATTTTCTTAAAACTACAGCAAATGGCTTCAAACTTCTTATACACATTAGTTATGAGCGAATTAAGGATTATTAGCCCCTCGGACTCTCGGACTCTCGGACTCTCGGACTCTCGGACTCTCGGACTCTCGGACTCTCGGACTCTCGGACTCTCGGACTCTCGGACTCTCGGACTCTCGGACTCTCGGACTCTCGGACTCTCGGACTCTCGGACTCTCGGACTCTCGGACTCTCTTCATCTCCTCCTTCATCTCGTCCTTCTCCTTCATCTCCTCCATCTCCTCCTTCATCTTTTCATCTTTTCTCTCATCTCCTCCTTCATCTCCTCCTTCATCTCCTCCTTCATCTCCTCCTTCATCTCCTCCTTCATCTCCTCCTTCATCTCCTTCTTCATCTCCTCCTTCATCTCCTCCTTCATCTCCTGCTTCATCTCCTCCTTCATCTCCTCCTTCATCTCCTCCTTCATCTCCTCCTTCATCTCCTCCTTCATCTTCTCCTTCATCTCCTCCTTCATCTCCTCCTTCATCTCCTCCTTCATCTCCTCCTTCATCTCCTCCTTCATCTCCTCCTTCATCTCCTCCTTCATCTCCTCCTTCATCTCCTCCTTCATCTCCTCCTTTATCTCCTCCTTCATCTCCTCCTTCATCTCCTCCTTCATCTCTTCCTTCATCTCCTCCTTCATCTCCTCCTTCATCTCCTTCTTCATCTCCTCCTTCATCTCCTCCTTCATCTCCTCCTTCATCTCCTCCTTCATCTCCTCCTTTATCTCCTCCTTCATCTCCTTCATCTCCTCCTTCGTCTTTTCCTTCCTCTTCTCCTTCATCTCCTCCTTCATCTCGACCTTCTTTTTCATCTCCTCCTACAGCAAATGGCTTCAAACTTCGTATACACATTAGTTATGAGCGATTTAAGGATTATTAGCCCCTAAATACGATTTTTAATTTTTCGCGAAAAATGGGAAAAGTACAAAGGCTATAGTCTTTGCACTTTTTTCGACAAAAAAATCGATTTTCTTAAAACTACAGCAAATGGCTTCAAACTTCTTATACACATTAGTTATGAGCGAATTAAGGATTATTAGCCCCTAAATACGATTTTTAATTTTTCGCGAAAAATGGGAAAAGTACAAAGGCTATAGTCTTTGCACTTTTTTCGACAAAAAAATCGATTTTCTTAAAACTACAGCAAATGGCTTCAAACTTCTTATACACATTAGTTATGAGCGAATTAAGGATTATTAGCCCCTAAATACGATTTTTAATTTTTCGCGAAAAATGGGAAAAGTACAAAGGCTATAGTCTTTGCACTTTTTTCGACAAAAAAATCGATTTTCTTAAAACTACTGCAAATGGCTTCAAAATTCGTATACACATTAGTTATGAGCGATTTAAGGATTATTAGCCCCTAAATACAATTTTTAATTTTTCGCGAAAAATGGGAAAAGTACAAAGGCTATAGTCTTTGCACTTTTTTCGACAAAAAAATCGATTTTCTTAAAACTACAGCAAATGGCTTCAAACTTCTTAAACACGTTAGTTACGAGCAAGTTAAGGATTATTAGCCCCTAAATACGATTTTTAATTTTTCGCGAAAAATGGGAAAAGTACAAAGGCTATAGTCTTTGCACTTTTTTCGACAAAAAAATCGATTTTCTTAAAACTACAGCAAATGGCTTCAAACTTCTTATACACATTAGTTATGAGCGAATTAAGGATTATTAGCCCCTAAATACGATTTTTAATTTTTCGTGAAAAATGGGAAAAGTACAAAGGCTATATAGTCTTTGCACTTTTTTCGACAAAAAAATCGATTTTCTTAAAACTACAGCAAATGGCTTCAAACTTCTTATACACATTAGTTATGAGCGAATTAAGGATTATTAGCCTCTCGGACTCTCGGACTCTCGGACTCTCGGACTCTCGGACTCTCGGACTCTCGGACTCTCGGACTCTCGGACTCTAATGGCTTCAAACTTCTTATAAACATTAGTTATGAGCGAATTAAGGATTATTAGCCCCTAAATACGATTTTTAATTTTTCGTGAAAAATGGGAAAAGTACAAAGGCTATAGTCTTTGCACTTTTTTCGACAAAAAAATCGATTTTCTTAAAACTACAGCAAATGGCTTCAAACTTCTTATACACATTAGTTATGAGCGAATTAAGGATTATTAGCCCCTAAATACGATTTTTAATTTTTCGTGAAAAATGGGAAAAGTACAAAGGCTATAGTCTTTGCACTTTTTTCGACAAAAAAATCGATTTTCTTAAAACTACAGCAAATGGCTTCAAACTTCTTATACACATTAGTTATGAGCGAATTAAGGATTATTAGCCCCTAAATACGATTTTTAATTTTTCGTGAAAAATGGGAAAAGTACAAAGGCTAGAGTCTGCACTTTTTTCGACAAAAAAATCGATTTTCTTAAAACTACTGCAAATGGCTTCAAACTTCTTATACACGTTAGTTATGAGCGAATTAAGGATTATTAGCCCCTAAATACAATTTTTAATTTTTCGCGAAAAATGGGAAAAGTACAAAGGCTATAGTCTTTGCACTTTTTTCGACAAAAAAATCGATTTTCTTAAAACTACAGCAAATGGCTTCAAACTTCTTATACACGTTAGTTATGAGCGATTTAAGAATTATTAGCCCCTAAATACAATTTTTAATTTTTCGCGAAAAATGGGAAAAGTACAAAGGCTATAGTCTTTGCACTTTTTTCGACAAAAAAATCGATTTTCTTAAAACTACAGCAAATGGCTTCAAACTTCTTATACACGTTAGTTATGAGCGAATTAAGGATTATTAGCCCATAAATACAATTTTTAATTTTTCGCGAAAAATGGGAAAAGTACAAAGGCTAGTCTTTGCACTTTTTTCGACAAAAAAATCGATTTTCTTAAAACTACAGCAAATGGCTTCAAACTTCTTATACACGTTAGTTATGAGCGATTTAAGGATTATTAGCCCCTAATTACAATTTTTAATTTTTCGCGAAAAATGGGAAAAGTACAAAGGCTATAGTCTTTGCACTTTTTTCGACAAAAAAATCGATTTTCTTAAAACTACAGCAAATGGCTTCAAACTTCTTATAAACATTAGTTATGAGCGAATTAAGGATTATTAGCCCCTAAATACGATTTTTAATTTTTCGTGAAAAATGGGAAAAGTACAAAGGCTATAGTCTTTGCACTTTTTTCGACAAAAAAATCGATTTTCTTAAAACTACAGCAAATGGCTTCAAACTTCTTATACACATTAGTTATGAGCGAATTAAGGATTATTAGCCCCTCGGACTCTCGGACTCTCGGACTTTCGGACTCTCGGACTCTCGGACTCTCGGACTCTCGGACTCTCGGACTCTCGGACTCTCGGACTCTCGGACTCCCGGACTCCCGGACTCCCGGACTCCCGGACTCCCGGACTCCCGGACTCCCGGACTCCCGGACTCCCGGACTCCCGGACTCCCGGACTCCCGGACTCCCGGACTCCCGGACTCCCGGACTCCCGGACTCCCGGACTCCCGGACTCCCGGACTCTCGGACTCTCGGACTCTCGGACTCTCGGACTCTCGGACTCTCGGACTCGGACTCTCGGACTCTCGGACTCTCGGACTCTCGGACTCTCGGACTCGGACTCTCGGACTCTCGGACTCCCGGACTCCCGGACTCCCGGACTCCCGGACTCCCGGACTCCCGGACTCCCGGACTCCCGGACTCCCGGACTCGCGGACTCGCGGACTCTCGGACTCCCGGACTCCCGGACTCCCGGACTCCCGGACTCCCGGACTCCCGGACTCCCGGACTCCCGGACTCCCGGACTCCCGGACTCCCGGACTCCCGGACTCCCGGACTCCCGGACTCCCGGACTCCCGGACTCCCGGACTCCCGGACTCCCGGACTCCCGGACCCTCGGACCCTCGGACCCTCGGACTCGGACTCTCGGACTCTCGGACTCTCGGACTCTCGGACTCTCGGACTCTCGGACTCTCGGACTCTCGGACTCTCGGACTCTCGGACTCTCGGACCCTCGGACTCTCGGACTCTCGGACCCTCGGACTTTCGGTACAGGCACATTCTGCATTTTTAACGTTATTGCAACGTACTCTCGGACTCTCGGACTCTCGGACTCTCGGACTCTCGGACTCTCGGACTCTCGGACTCTCGGACTCTCGGACTCTCGGACTCTCGGACTCTCGGACTCTCGGACCCTCGGACTCTCGGACTCTCGGACCCTCGGACTTTCGGTACAGGCACATTCTGCATTTTTAACGTTATTGCAACGTACTCTCGGACTCTCGGACTCTCGGACTCTCGGACTCTCGGACTCTCGGACTCTCGGACTCTCGGACTCTCGGACTCCCGGACTCCCGGACTCCCGGACTCCCGGACTCCCGGACTCCCGGACTCCCGGACTCCCGGACTCCCGGACTCCCGGACTTCCGGACTTCCGGACTCCCGGACTCCCGGACTCCCGGACTCCCGGACTCCCGGACTCCCGGACTCCCGGACTTCCGGACTCCCGGACTCCCGGACTCCCGGACTCCCGGACTCCCGGACTCCCGGACTCCCGGACTCCCGGACTCCCGGACTCCCGGACTCCCGGACTCCCGGACTCCCGGACTCCCGGACTCCCGGACTCCCGGACTCCCGGACTCCCGGACTCCCGGACTCCCGGACTCCCGGACTCCCGGACTCTCGGACTCCCGGACTCCCGGACTTCCGGACTCCCGGACTCCCGGAATCCCGGACTCCCGGACTCCCGGACTCCCGGACTCCCGGACTCCCGGACTCCCGGACTCCCGGACTCCCGGACTCTCGGACTCTCGGACTCTCGGACTCTCGGACTCTCGGACTCTCGGACTCTCGGACTCTCGGACTCTCGGACTCTCGGACTCTCGGACTCTCGGACTCCCGGACTCCCGGACTCCCGGACTCCCGGACTCCCGGACTCCCGGACTCCCGGACTCCCGGACTCCCGGACTCCCGGACTCCCGGACTCCCGGACTCCCGGACTCCCGGACTCCCGGACTCCCGGACTCCCGGACTCCCGGACTCCCGGACTCCCGGACTCCCGGACTCTCGGACTCTCGGACTCTCGGACTCTCGGACTCACGGACTCCCGGACTCCCGGACTCCCGGACTCCCGGACTCCCGGACTCTCGGACTCTCGGACTCTCGGACTCGGACTCTCGGACTCTCGGACTCTCGGACTCTCGGACTCGGACTCGGACTCTCGGACTCTCGGACTCTCGGACTCTCGGACTCCCGGACTCCCGGACTCCCGGACTCCCGGACTCCCGGACTCCCGGACTCCCAGACTTCCGGACTCCCGGACTCCCGGACTCCCGGACTCTCGGACTCCCGGACTCCCGGACTCCCGGACTCCCGGACTCCCGTACTCCCGGACTCCCGGACTCCCGGACTCCCGGACTCCCGGACTTCCGGACTCCCGGACTCCCGGACTCCTGGACTCCCGGACTCCCGGACTCCCGGACTCCCGGACTCTCGGACTCGGACTCTCGGACTCTCGGACTCTCGGACTCTCGGACTCTCGGACTCTCGACCTCTCGGACTCTCGGACTCTCGGACTCCCAGACTCCCGGACTCCCGGACTTTCGGACTCCCGGACTCCCGGACTCCCGGACTCCCGGACTCCCGGACTCCCGGACTTCCGGACTCCCGAACTCCCGGAATCCCGGACTCCCGGACTCCCGGACTCCCGGACTCCCGGACTCCCGGACTCTCGGACTCCCGGACTCCCGGACTCTCGGACTCTCGGACTCTCGGACTCTCGGACTCTCGGACTCTCGGACTCTCGGACTCGGACTCTCGGACTCTCGGACTCTCGGACTCTCGGACTCTCGGACTCTCGGACTCTCGGACTCTCGGACTCTCGGACTCCCGGACTCCCGGACTCTCGGACTCCCGGACTCCCGGACTCTCGGACTCCCGGACTCCCGGACTCCCGGACTCCCGGACTCCCGGACTACCGGACTCCCGGACTCCCGGACTCCCGGACTCCCGGACTCTCGGACTCTCGGACTCTCGGACTCTCGGACTCTCGGACTCTCGGACTCACGGACTCTCGGACTCTCGGACTCTCGGACTCTCGGACTCTCGGACTCTCGGACTCACGGACACTCGGACTCTCGGACTCTCGGACTCCCGGACTCCCGGACTCCCGGACTCCCGGACTCCCGGACTCCCGGACTCCCGGACTCCCGGACTCCCGGACTCCCGGACTCCCGGACTCCCGGACTCCCGGACTCCCGGACTCCCGGACTCTCGGACTCTCGGACTCTCGGACTCGGACTCTCGGACTCTCGGACTCTCGGACTCTAGGACTCTCGGACTCTCGGACTCTCGGACTCTCGGACTCTCGGACTCTCGGACTCTCGGACTCTCGGACTCTCGGACTCTCGGACTCCTGGACTCCCGGACTCCCGGACTCCCGGACTCCCGGACTCCCGGACTTCCGGACTTCCGGACTCCCGGACTCCCGGACTCCCGGACTCCCGGACTCCCGGACTCCCGGACTCCCGTACTCCCGTACTCCCGGACTCCCGGACTCATGTACTCCCGGACTCCCGGACTCCCGGACTCCCGGACTCCCGGACTCCCGGACTCTCGGACTCGGACTCTCGGACTCTCGGACTCTCGGACTCTCGGACTCTCGGACTCGGACTCTCGGACTCTCGGACTCTCGGACTCCCGGACTCTCGGACTCCCGGACTCCCGGACTCCCGGACTCCCGGACTCCCGGACTCCCGTACTCCCGGACTCCCGGACTCCCGGACTCCCGGACTCCCGGACTCCCGGACTCCCGGACTCCCGGACTCTCGGACTCCCGGACTCCCGGACTCCCGGACTCCCGGACTCCCGGACTCTCGGACTCGGACTCTCGGACTCTCGGACTCTCGGACTCTCGGACTCTCGGACTCTCGGACTCTCGGACTCTCGGACTCTCGGACTCTCGGACTCTCGGATTCCCGGACTCCCGGACTCCCGGACTCCCGGACTCCCGGACTCCCGGACTCCCGGACTCCCGGACTCCCGGACTCCCGGACTCCCGGACTCCCGGACTCCCGGACTCTCGGACTCTCGGACTCCCGGACTCTCGGACTCCCGGACTCCCGGACTCCCGGACTCCCGGACTCCCGGACTCCCGGACTCCCGGACTCCCGGACTCCCGGACTCCCGGACTCCCGGACTCCCGGACTCCCGGACTCTCGGACTCTCGGACTCTCGGACTCTCGGACTCTCGGACTCTCGGACTCCCGGACTCCCGGACTCCCGGACTCCCGGACTCCCGGACTCCCGGACTCCCGGACTCCCGGACTCCCGGACTCCCGGACTCCCGGACTCCCGGACTCCCGGACTCCCGGACTCCCGGACTCCCGGACTCCCGGACTCCCGGACTCCCGGACTCCCGGACTCCCGGACTCCCGGACTCCCGGACTCTCGGACTCTCGGACTCTCGGACTCTCGGACTCCCGGACTCCCGGACTCTCGGACTCCCGGACTCCCGGACTCCCGGACTCCCGGACTCCCGGACTCCCGGACTCCCGGACTCCCAAACTCCCGGACTCCCGGACTCCCGGACTCCCGGACTCCCGGACTCCCCGACTCCCCGACTCCCGGACTCTCGGACTCTCGGACTCTCTGACTCTCGGACTCTCGGACTCTCGGACTCTGACTCTCGGACTCTCGGACTCTCGGACTCTCGGACTCTCGGACTCTCGGACTCGGACTCTCGGACTCTCGGACTCTCGGACTCTAGGACTCTCGGACTCTCGGACTCGGACTCTCGGACTCTCGGACTCTCGGACTCTCGGACTCTCGGACTCTCGGACTCTCGGACTCTCGGACTCTCGGACTCTCGGACTCTCGGACTCTAGGACTCTCGGACTCTCGGACTCGGACTCTCGGACTCTCGGACTCTCGGACTCTCGGACTCTCGGACTCTCGGACTCTCGGACTCTCGGACTCTCGGACTCTCGGACTCTCGGACTCTCGGACTCTCGGACTCTCGGACTCTCGGACTCCCGGACTCCCGGACTCCCGGACTCCCGGACTCCCGGACTCCCGGACTCCCGGACTCTCGGACTCCCGGACTCCCGGACTCCCGGACTCCCGGACTCCCGGACTCCCGGACTCCCGGACTCCCGGACTCCCGGACTCCCGGACTCCCGGACTCCCGGACTCCCGGACTCCCGGACTCCCGGACTCCCGGACTCCCGGACTCCCGGACTCTCGGACTCGGACTCTCGGACTCTCGGACTCTCGGACTCTCGGACTCTCGGACTCTCGGACTCTCGGACTCTCGGACTCTCGGACTCTCGGACTCTCGGACTCTCGGACTCTCGGACTCTCGGACTCTCGGACTCCCGGACTCCCGGACTCCCGGACTCCCGGACTCCCGGACTCCCGGACTCCCGGACTCTCGGACTCCCGGACTCCCGGACTCCCGGACTCCCGGACTCCCGGACTCTCGGACTCTCGGACTCCCGGACTCCCGGACTCCCGGACTCCCGGACTCCCGGACTCCCGGACTCCCGGACTCCCGGACTCCCGGACTCCCGGACTCTCGGACTCTCGGACTCTCTGACTCTCGGACTCTCGGACTCTCGGACTCTCGGACTCGGACTCTCGGACTCCCGGACTCCCGGACTCCCGGACTCTCGGACTCTCGGACTCTCTGACTCTCGGACTCTCGGACTCTCGGACTCTCGGACTCTCGGACTCTCGGACTTTCGGACTCTCGGACTCTCGGACTCTCGGACTCTCGGACTCTCGGACTTTCGGACTCTCGGACTCTCGGACTCTCGGACTCTCGGACTCTCGGACTCTCGGACTCTCGGACTCTCGGACTCCCGGACTCCCGGACTCCCGGACTCCCGGACTCCCGGACTCCCGGACTCCCGGACTCCCGGACTCCCGGACTCACGGACTCTCGGACTCTCGGACTCGGACTCTCGGACTCTCGGACTCTCGGACTCTAGGACTCTCGGACTCTCGGACTCGGACTCTCGGACTCTCAAACTCTCGGACTCTCCGGACTCTCGGACTCTCGGACTCTCGGACTCTCGGACTCTCGGACTCCCGGACTCCCGGACTCCCGGACTCCCGGACTCCCGGACTCCCGGACTCCCGGACTCCCGGACTCTCGGACTCTCGGACTCTCGGACTTTCGGACTCTCGGACTCCCGGACTCCCGGACTCCCGGACTCCCGGACTCCCGGACTCCCGGACTCCCGGACTCCCGGACTCCGGACTCCCGGACTCCCGGACTCTCGGACTCTCGGACTCTCGGACTCGGACTCTCCGGGACTCCCGGACTCCCGGACTCCCGGACTCCCGGACTCCCGGACTCCCGGACTCCCGGACTCCCGGACTCCCGGACTCCCGGACTTCCGGACTCCCGGACTCCCGGACTCCCGGACTCCCGGACTCCCGGACTCCCGGACTCTCGGACTCTCGGACCCTCGGACTCTCGGACTCTCGGACCCTCGGACTCTCGGACTCTCGGACCCTCGGACCCTCGGACCCTCGGACCCTCAGACTTTCGGTACAGGCACATTCTGCATTTTTAACGTTATTGCAACGTACTCGCGGACTCTCGGACTCCCGGACTCCCAAACTCCCGGACTCCCGGACTCCCGGACTCCCGGACTCCCGGACTTTCGGACTCCCGGACTCCCGGACTCCCGGACTCCCGGACTCCCGGACTCCCGGACTCCCGGACTCCCGGACTCTCGGACTCTCGGACTCTCGGACTCTCGGACTCTCGGACTCTCGGACTCCCGGACTCCCGGACTCCCGGACTCCCGGACTCCCGGACTCCCGGACTCCCGGACTCCCGGACTCCCGGACTCCCGGACTCTCGGACTCGGACTCTCGGACTCTCGGACTCTCGGACTCTCGGACTCTCGGACTCGGACTCTCGGACTCTCGGACTCTCGGACTCTCGGACTCTCGGACTCTCGGACTCTCGGACTCTCGGACTCTCGGACTCTCGGACTCTCGGACTCTCGGACTCTCGGACTCTCGGACTCTCGGACTCTCGGACTCTCGGACTCTCGGACTCTCGGACTCTCGGACTCTCGGACTCGGACTCTCGGACTCTCGGACTCTCGGACTCTCGGACTCTCGGACTCTCGGACTCTCGGACTCTCGGACTCTCGGACTCTCGGACTCTCGGACTCCCAGACTCCCGGACTCCCGGACTTTCGGACTCCCGGACTCCCGGACTCCCGGACTCCCGGACTCCCGGACTCCCGGACTCTCGGACTCTCGGACTCTCGGACTCTCGGACTCTCGGACTCCCGGACTCCCGGACTCCCGGACTCCCGGACTCCCGGACTCCCGGACTCCCGGACTCCCGGACTCCCGGACTCCCGGACTCCCGGACTCTCGGACTTGGACTCTCGGACTCTCGGACTCTCGGACTCTCGGACTCTCGGACTCTCGGACTCTCGGACTCTCGGACTCGGACTCTCGGACTCTCGGACTCTCGGACTCTCGGACTCTCGGACTCTCGGACTCTCGGACTCTCGGACTCTCGGACTCTCGGACTCTCGGACTCTCGGACTCTCGGACTCTCGGACTCCCGGACTCCCGGACTCCCGGACTCCCGGACTCCCGGACTCCCGGACTCCCGGACTCCCGGACTCCCGGACTCCCGGACTCCCGGACTCCCGGACTCCCGGACTCCCGGACTCCCGGACTCCCGGACTCCCGGACTCCCGGACTCGGACTCCCGGACTCTCGGACTCTCGGACTCTCGGACTCTCGGACTCTCGGACTCTCGGACTTTCGGACTCCCGGACTCCCGGACTCCCGGACTCCCGGACTCCCGGACTCCCGGACTCCCGGGCTCTCGGACTCTCGGACCCTCGGACTCTCGGACTCTCGGACCCTCGGACTCTCGGACTCTCGGACCCTCGGACCCTCGGACCCTCGGACCCTCAGACTTTCGGTACAGGCACATTCTGCATTTTTAACGTTATTGCAACGTACTCGCGGACTCTCGGACTCCCGGACTCCCAAACTCCCGGACTCCCGGACTCCCGGACTCCCGGACTCCCGGACTTTCGGACTCCCGGACTCCCGGACTCCCGGACTCCCGGACTCCCGGACTCCCGGACTCCCGGACTCCCGGACTCCCGGACTCCCGGACTCCCGGATTCCTGGATTCCCGGACTTCCGGACTCCCGGACTCCCGGACTCCCGGACTCCCGGACTCCCGGACTCTCGACCTCTCGGACTCTCGGACTCTCGGACTCTCGGACTCCCGGACTCCCGGACTCTCGGACTCCCGGACTCCCGGACTCCCGGACTCCCGGACTCCCGGACTCCCGGACTCCCGGACTCCCGGACTCCCGGACTCCCGGACTCCCGGACTCCCGGACTCCCGGACTCCCGGACTCCCGGACTCTCGGACTCTCGGACTCTCGGACTCTCGGACTCTCGGACTCTCGGACTCTCGGACTCCCGGACTCCCGGACTCCCGGACTCCCGGACTCCCGGACTCCCGGACTCCCGGACTCCCGGACTCCCGGACTCCCGGACTCCCGGACTCCCGGACTCTCGGACTCTCGGACTCTCGGACTCTCGGACTCACGGACTCTCGGACTCTCGGACTCTCGGACTCCCGGACTCCCGGACTCCCGGACTCCCGGACTCCCGGACTCCCGGACTCCCGGACTCCCGGACTCCCGGACTCCCGGACTCCCGGACTCCCGGACTCTCGGACTCTCGGACTCTCGGACTCGGACTCTCGGACTCTCGGACTCTCGGACTCTCGGACTCTCGGACTCGGACTCTCGGACTCTCGGACTCTCGGACTCTAGGACTCTCGGACTCTCGGACTCGGACTCTCGGACTCTCGGACTCTCGGACTCTCGGACTCTCGGACTCTCGGACTCTCGGACTCTCGGACTCTCGGACTCTCGGACTCTCGGACTCTCGGACTCTCGGACTCTCGGACTCCCGGACTCCCGGACTCCCGGACTCCCGGACTCCCGGACTCCCGGACTCCCGGACTTCCGGACTCCCGGACTCCCGGACTCCCGGACTCTCGGACTCCCGGACTCCCGGACTCCCGGACTCCCGGACTCCCGTACTCCCGGACTCCCGGACTCCCGGACTTCCGGACTCCCGGACTCTCGGACTCTCGGACTCTCGGACTCTCGGACTCTCGGACTCTCGGACTCTCGGACTCTCGGACTCCCGGACTCCCGGACTCCCGGACTCCCGGACTCCCGGACTCCCAGACTTCCGGACTCCCGGACTCCCGGACTCCCGGACTCTCGGACTCCCGGACTCCCGGACTCCCGGACTCCCGGACTCCCGTACTCCCAGACTCCCGGACTCCCGGACTTCCGGACTCTCGGACTCTCGGACTCTCGGACTCTCGGACCCTCGGACTCTCGGACTCTCGGACCCTCGGACTCTCGGACTCTCGGACCCTCGGACCCTCGGACCCTCAGACTTTCGGTACAGGCACATTCTGCATTTTTAACGTTATTGCAACGTACTCGCGGACTCTCAAACTCCCGGACTCCCGGACTCCCGGACTCCCGGACTCCCGGACTCCCGGACTCCCGGACTCCCGGACTCCCGGACTCCCGGACTCCCGGACTCCCGGACTCCCGGACTCCCGGACTCCCGGACTCCCGGACTCCCGGACTCCCGGACTCCCGGACTCCCGGACTCTCGGACTCTCGGACTCTCGGACTCTCGGACTCTCGGACTCCCGGACTCCCGGACTCCCGGACTCCCGGACTCCCGGACTCCCGGACTCCCGGACTTCCGGACTCCCGGACTCCCGGACTCCCGGACTCCCGGACTCCCGGACTCCCGGACTCCCGGACTCTCGGACTCTCGGACTCTCGGACTCTCGGACTTGGACTCTCGGACTCTCGGACTCTCGGACTCTCGGACTCGGACTCTCGGACTCTCGGACTCTCGGACTCTCGGACTCTCGGACTCTCGGACTCGGACTCTCGGACTCTCGGACTCTCGGACTCTCGGACTCTCGGACTCTCGGACTCTCGGACTCTCGGACTCTCGGACCCTCGGACCCTCGGACTTTCGGTACAGGCACATTCTGCATTTTTAACGTTATTGCAACGTACTCTCGGACTCTCGGACTCTCGGACTCTCGGACCCTCGGACTCTCGGACTCTCGGACCCTCGGACCCTCGGACCCTCAGACTTTCGGTACAGGCACATTCTGCATTTTTAACGTTATTGCAACGTACTCTCGGACTCTCGGACTCTCGGACTCTCGGACTCTCGGACTCTCGGACTCTCGGACTCTCGGACTCCCGGACTCCCGGACTCCCGGTTTCCCGGACTCCCGGACTTCCGGACTCTCGGACTCTCGACCTCTCGGACTCTCGGACTCTCGGACTCTCGGACTCCCGGACTCCCGGACTCTCGGACTCCCGGACTCCCGGACTCCCGGACTCCCGGACTCCCGGACTCCCGGACTCCCGGACTCCCGGACTCCCGGACTCCCGGACTCCCGGACTCCCGGACTCCCGGACTCCCGGACTCCCGGACTCTCGGACTCTCGGACTCTCGGACTCTCGGACTCTCGGACTCTCGGACTCTCGGACTCCCGGACTCCCGGACTCCCGGACTCCCGGACTCCCGGACTCCCGGACTCCCGGACTCCCGGACTCCCGGACTCCCGGACTCCCGGACTCCCGGACTCCCGGACTCTCGGACTCTCGGACTCTCGGACTCTCGGACTCACGGACTCTCGGACTCTCGGACTCTCGGACTCCCGGACTCCCGGACTCCCGGACTCCCGGACTCCCGGACTCCCGGACTCCCGGACTCCCGGACTCCCGGACTCCCGGACTCCCGGACTCCCGGACTCTCGGACTCTCGGACTCTCGGACTCGGACTCTCGGACTCTCGGACTCTCGGACTCTCGGACTCTCGGACTCGGACTCTCGGACTCTCGGACTCTCGGACTCTAGGACTCTCGGACTCTCGGACTCGGACTCTCGGACTCTCGGACTCTCGGACTCTCGGACTCTCGGACTCTCGGACTCTCGGACTCTCGGACTCTCGGACTCTCGGACTCTCGGACTCTCGGACTCTCGGACTCTCGGACTCCCGGACTCCCGGACTCCCGGACTCCCGGACTCCCGGACTCCCGGACTTCCGGACTCCCGGACTCCCGGACTCCCGGACTCTCGGACTCCCGGACTCCCGGACTCCCGGACTCCCGGACTCCCGTACTCCCGGACTCCCGGACTCCCGGACTTCCGGACTCCCGGACTCTCGGACTCTCGGACTCTCGGACTCTCGGACTCTCGGACTCTCGGACTCTCGGACTCTCGGACTCCCGGACTCCCGGACTCCCGGACTCCCGGACTCCCGGACTCCCAGACTTCCGGACTCCCGGACTCCCGGACTCCCGGACTCTCGGACTCCCGGACTCCCGGACTCCCGGACTCCCGGACTCCCGTACTCCCAGACTCCCGGACTCCCGGACTTCCGGACTCTCGGACTCTCGGACTCTCGGACTCTCGGACCCTCGGACTCTCGGACTCTCGGACCCTCGGACTCTCGGACTCTCGGACCCTCGGACCCTCGGACCCTCAGACTTTCGGTACAGGCACATTCTGCATTTTTAACGTTATTGCAACGTACTCGCGGACTCTCAAACTCCCGGACTCCCGGACTCCCGGACTCCCGGACTCCCGGACTCCCGGACTCCCGGACTCCCGGACTCCCGGACTCCCGGACTCCCGGACTCCCGGACTCCCGGACTCCCGGACTCCCGGACTCCCGGACTCCCGGACTCCCGGACTCCCGGACTCCCGGACTCTCGGACTCTCGGACTCTCGGACTCTCGGACTCTCGGACTCCCGGACTCCCGGACTCCCGGACTCCCGGACTCCCGGACTCCCGGACTCCCGGACTTCCGGACTCCCGGACTCCCGGACTCCCGGACTCCCGGACTCCCGGACTCCCGGACTCCCGGACTCTCGGACTCTCGGACTCTCGGACTCTCGGACTTGGACTCTCGGACTCTCGGACTCTCGGACTCTCGGACTCGGACTCTCGGACTCTCGGACTCTCGGACTCTCGGACTCTCGGACTCTCGGACTCGGACTCTCGGACTCTCGGACTCTCGGACTCTCGGACTCTCGGACTCTCGGACTCTCGGACTCTCGGACTCTCGGACCCTCGGACCCTCGGACTTTCGGTACAGGCACATTCTGCATTTTTAACGTTATTGCAACGTACTCTCGGACTCTCGGACTCTCGGACTCTCGGACCCTCGGACTCTCGGACTCTCGGACCCTCGGACCCTCGGACCCTCAGACTTTCGGTACAGGCACATTCTGCATTTTTAACGTTATTGCAACGTACTCTCGGACTCTCGGACTCTCGGACTCTCGGACTCTCGGACTCTCGGACTCTCGGACTCTCGGACTCCCGGACTCCCGGACTCCCGGTTTCCCGGACTCCCGGACTCCCGGACTCCCGGACTCCCGGACTCCCGGACTCCCGGACTCCCGGACTCCCGGACTCCCGGACTCCCGGACTCCCGGACTCCCGGACTCCCGGACTCCCGGACTCCCGGACTCCCGGACTCCCGGACTCCCGGACTCCCGGACTCCCGGACTCCCGGACTCCCGAACTCCCGGACTCCCGGACTCCCGGACTCCCGGACTCCCGGACTCTCGGACTCTCAGACTCTCGGACTCGGACTCTCCGGGACTCCCGGACTCCCGGACTCCCGGACTCCCGGACTCCCGGACTCCCGGACTCCCGGACTCCCGGACTCCCGGACTCCCGGACTCCCGGACTCCCGGACTCCCGGACTCCCGGACTCCCGGACTCCCGGACTCTCGGACTCTCGGACCCTCGGACTCTCGGACTCTCGGACCCTCGGACTCTCGGACTCTCGGACCCTCGGACCCTCGGACCCTCGGACCCTCAGACTTTCGGTACAGGCACATTCTGCATTTTTAACGTTATTGCAACGTACTCGCGGACTCTCGGACTCCCGGACTCCCAAACTCCCGGACTCCCGGACTCCCGGACTCCCGGACTCCCGGACTTTCGGACTCCCGGACTCCCGGACTCCCAAACTCCTGGACTCCCGGACTCCCGGACTCCCGGACTCTCGGACTCTCGGACTCTCGGACTCTCGGACTCGGACTCTCGGACTCTCGGACTCCCGGACTCCCGGACTCCCGGACTCCCGGACTCCCGGACTCCCGGACTCCCGGACTCCCGGACTCCCGGACTCCCAGACTCCCGGACTCGGACTCTCGGACTCTCGGACTCTCGGACTCTCGGACTCTCGGACTCGGACTCTCGGACTCTCGGACTCTCGGACTCTCGGACTCTCGGACTCTCGGACTCTCGGACTCTCGGACTCTCGGACTCTCGGACTCTCGGACTCTCGGACTCTCGGACTCTCGGACTCTCGGACTCTCGGACTCTCGGACTCTCGGACTCTCGGACTCTCGGACTCTCGGACTCTCGGACTCGGACTCTCGGACTCTCGGACTCTCGGACTCTCGGACTCTCGGACTCTCGGACTCTCGGACTCTCGGACTCTCGGACTCCCGGACTCCCGGACTCCCGGACTTTCGGACTCCCGGACTCCCGGACTCCCGGACTCTCGGACTCGGACTCTCGGACTCTCGGACTCTCGGACTCTCGGACTCTCGGACTCTCGGACTCCCGGACTCCCGGACTCCCGGACTCCCGGACTCCCGGACTCCCGGACTCCCGGACTCCCGGACTCCCGGACTCTCGGACTTGGACTCTCGGACTCTCGGACTCTCGGACTCTCGGACTCTCGGACTCGGACTCTCGGACTCTCGGACTCTCGGACTCTCGGACTCTCGGACTCGGACTCTCGGACTCTCGGACTCTCGGACTCTCGGACTCTCGGACTCTCGGACTCTCGGACTCTCGGACTCTCGGACTCTCGGACTCTCGGACTCTCGGACTCGGACTCTCGGACTCTCGGACTCTCGGACTCCCGGACTCCCGGACTCCCGGACTCCCGGACTCCCGGACTCCCGGACTCCCGGACTCCCGGACTCCC
This sequence comes from Elmis aenea, assembly GCA_947652605.1. Classification (NCBI taxonomy): domain Eukaryota; kingdom Metazoa; phylum Arthropoda; class Insecta; order Coleoptera; family Elmidae; genus Elmis; species Elmis aenea. Next base: position 47,331,428 of record OX393582.1, on the reverse strand, counting down.
GGACTCCCGGACTCCCGGACTCCCGGACTCCCGGACTCCCGGACTCCCGGACTCCCGGACTCGGACTCCCGGACTCCCGGACTCCCGGACTCTCGGACTCTCGGACTCTCGGACTCCCGGACTCCCGGACTCCCGGACTCCCGGACTCCCGGACTCCCGGACTCCCGGACTCCCGGACTCCCGGACTCCCGGACTCCCGGACTCCCGGACTCCCGGACTCCCGGACTCCCGGACTCCCGGACTCCCGGACTCCCGGACTCCCGGACTCTCAGACTCGGACTCTCGGACTCTCGGACTCTCGGACTCTCGGACCCTCGGACCCTCGGACCCTCGGACCCTCGGACCCTCGGACCCTCGGACCCTCGGACCCTCGGACTCTCGGACTCTCGGACTTTCGGACTCTCGGACTCTCGGACTCTCGGACTCTCGGACTCTCGGACTCTCGGACTCTCGGACTCTCGGACTCTCGGACTCTCGGACCCTCGGACCCTCGGACTTTCGGTACAGGCACATTCTGCATTTTTAACGTTATTGCAACGTACTCTCGGACTCTCGGACTCTCGGACTCTCGGACCCTCGGACTCTCGGACTCTCGGACCCTCGGACCCTCGGACCCTCAGACTTTCGGTACAGGCACATTCTGCATTTTTAACGTTATTGCAACGTACTCTCGGACTCTCGGACTCTCGGACTGTCGGACTCTCGGACTCTCGGACTCTCGGACTCTCGGACTCTCGGACTCTCGGACTCTCGGACTCTCGGACTCCCGGACTCCCGGACTCCCGGACTCCCGGACTCCCGGACTCCCGGACTCCCGGACTCCCGGACTCCCGGACTCCCGGACTCATGGACTCCCGGACTCCCGGACTCCCGGACTCCCGGACTCCCGGACTCCCGGACTCCCGGACTCCCGGACTCCCGGACTCCCGGACTTCCGGACTCCCGGACTCCCGGACTCCCGGACTCCCGGACTCCCGGACTCCCGGACTCCCGGACTCCCGGACTCCCGGACTCCCGGACTCATGGACTCCCGGACTCCCGGACTCCCGGACTCCCGGACTCCCGGACTCCCGGACTCCCGGACTCCCGGACTCTCGGACTCTCGGACTCTCGGACTCGGACTCTCCGGGACTCCCGGACTCCCGGACTCCCGGACTCCCGGACTCCCGGACTCCCGGACTCCCGGACTCTCGGACTCTCGGACTCTCGGACTCCCGGACTCCCGGACTCCCGGACTCCCGGACTCCCGGACTCCCGGACTCCCGGACTCCCGGACTCGCGGACTCGCGGACTCGCGGACTCGCGGACTCGCGGACTCGCGGACTCGCGGACTCGCGGACTCCCGGACTCCCGGACTCCCGGACTCCCGGACTCCCGGACTCCCGGACTCCCGGACTCCCGGACTCACGGACTCACGGACTCCCGGACTCCCGGACTCCCGGACTCCCGGACTCCCGGACTCCCGGACTCCCGGACTCCCGGACCCTCGGACTCTCGGACTCTCGGACTCTCGGACTCCCGGACTCTCGGACTCGGACTCTCGGACTCTCGGACTCTCGGACTCTCGGACTCTCGGACTCTCGGACTCTCGGACTCTCGGACTCTCGGACTCTCGGACTTTCGGACCCTCGGACCCTCGGACTCTCGGACCCTCGGACTCTCGGACTCTCGGACTCTCGGACTCTCGGACTCTCGGACCCTCGGACCCTCAGACTTTCGGTACAGGCACATTCTGGCACATTCTGCATTTTTAACGTTATTGCAACGTACTCGCGGACTCTCGGACTCCCGGACTCTCGGACTCTCGGACTCTCGGACTCTCGGACTCTCGGACTCTCGGACTCTCGGACTCTCGGACTCTCGGACTCCCGGACTCCCGGACTCCCGGACTCCCGGACTCCCGGACTCCCGGACCCTCGGACCCTCGGACCCTCGGACTCTCGGACTCTCGGACTTTCGGACTCTCGGACTCTCGGACTCTCGGACTCTCGGACTCTCGGACTCTCGGACTCGGACTCTCGGACCCTCGGACCCTCGGACTTTCGGTACAGGCACATTCTGCATTTTTAACGTTATTGCAACGTACTCTCGGACTCTCGGACTCTCGGACTCTCGGACCCTCGGACTCTCGGACTCTCGGACCCTCGGACCCTCGGACCCTCAGACTTTCGGTACAGGCACATTCTGCATTTTTAACGTTATTGCAACGTACTCTCGGACTCTCGGACTCTCGGACTGTCGGACTCTCGGACTCTCGGACTCTCGGACTCTCGGACTCTCGGACTCCCGGACTCCCGGACTCCCGGACTCCCGGACTCCCGGACTCCCGGACTCCCGGACTCCCGGACTCCCGGACTCCCGGACTCATGGACTCCCGGACTCCCGGACTCCCGGACTCCCGGACTCCCGGACTCCCGGACTCCCGGACTCCCGGACTCCCGGACTCCCGGACTTCCGGACTCCCGGACTCCCGGACTCCCGGACTCCCGGACTCCCGGACTCCCGGACTCCCGGACTCCCGGACTCCCGGACTCCCGGACTCCCGGACTCCCGGACTTCCGGACTCCCGGACTCCCGGACTCCCGGACTCCCGGACTCCCGGACTCCCGGACTCCCGGACTCCCGGACTCCCGGACTCCCGGACTCTCGGACTCTCGGACTCTCGGACTCGGACTCTCCGGGACTCCCGGACTCCCGGACTCCCGGACTTCCGGACTCCCGGACTCCCGGACTCCCGGACTCCCGGACTCTCGGACTCTCGGACTCCCGGACTCCCGGACTCCCGGACTCCCGGACTCCCGGACTCCCGGACTCCCGGACTCCCGGACTCCCGGACTCCCGGACTCCCGGACTCGCGGACTCGCGGACTCGCGGACTCGCGGACTCGCGGACTCGCGGACTCGCGGACTCGCGGACTCGCGGACTCGCGGACTCCCGGACTCCCGGACTCCCGGACTCCCGGACTCCCGGACTCCCGGACTCACGGACTCACGGACTCACGGACTCCCGGACTCCCGGACTCCCGGACTCCCGGACTCCCGGACTCCCGGACTCCCGGACTCCCGGACTCCCGGACTCCCGGACTCCCGGACTCCCGGACTCCCGGACTCCCGGACTCCCGGACTCCCGGACTCTCGGACTCGGACTCTCGGACTCTCGGACTCTCGGACTCTCGGACTCTCGGACTCTCGGACTCTCGGACTCTCGGACTCTCGGACTCTCGGACTTTCGGACCCTCGGACCCTCGGACTCTCGGACCCTCGGACTCTCGGACCCTCGGACTCTCGGACTCTCGGACTCTCGGACTCTCGGACTCTCGGACTCTCGGACTCTCGGACTCTCGGACTCTCGGACTCTCGGACCCTCGGACTCTCGGACTCTCGGACCCTCGGACTCTCGGACTCTCGGACCCTCGGACCCTCGGACCCTCGGACCCTCAGACTTTCGGTACAGGCACATTCTGCATTTTTAACGTTATTGCAACGTACTCGCGGACTCTCGGACTCCCGGACTCTCGGACTCTCGGACTCTTGGACTCTCGGACTCTCGGACTCTCGGACTCTCGGACTCTCGGACTCTCGAACTCTCGAACTCTCGGACTCCCGGACTCCCGGACTCCCGGACTCCCGGACTCCCGGACTCCCGGACTCCCGGACTCCCGGACTCCCGGACTCCCGGACTCCCGGACTCCCGGCTCCCGGACTCCCGGACTCCCGGACTCCCGGACTCCCGGACTCCCGGACTCTCGGACTCTCGGACTCTCGGACTCTCGGACTCTCGGACTCTCGGACTCTCGGACTCGGACTCTCGGACTCTCGGACTCTCGGACTCTCGGACTCTCGGACTCGGACTCTCGGACTCTCGGACTCTCGGACTCTCGGATTCTCGGACTCTCGGACTCTCGGACTCCCGGACTCCCGGACTCCCGGACTCCCGGACTCCCGGACTCCCGGACTCCCGGACTCCCGGACTCCCGGACTCCCGGACTCCCGGACTCCCGGACTCCCGGACTCCCGGACTCCCGGACTCCCGGACTCAAGGACTCCCGGACGCCCGGACTCCCGGACTCCCGGACTCTCGGACTCTCGGATTCTCGGACTCTCGGACTCTCGGACTCTCGGACTCTCGGACTCTCGGACTCGGACTCTCGGACTCTCGGACTCTCGGACTCTCGGACTCTCGGACTCCCGGACTCCCGGACTCCCGGACTCCCGGACTCCCGGACTCCCGGACTCCCGGACTCCCGGACTCCCGGACTCCCGGACTCCCGGACTCCCGGACTCCCGGACTCCCGGACTCCCGGACTCCCGGACTCCCGGACTCCCGGACTCCCGGACTCCCGGACTCCCGGACTCCCGGACTCCCGGACTCTCGGACTCTCGGACTCTCGGACTCTCGGACTCTCGGACTCTCGGACTCTCGGACTCTCGGACTCGGACTCTCGGACTCTCGGACTCTCGGACTCTCGGACTCTCGGACTCTCGGACTCCCGGACTCCCGGACTCCCGGACTCCCGGACTCCCGGACTCCCGGACTCCCGGACTCCCGGACTCCCGGACTCCCGGACTTCCGGACTCCCGGACTCCCGGACTCGGACTCTCGGACTCTCGGACTCTCGGACTCTCGGACTCGGACTCTCAAACTCTCGGACTCTCGGACTCTCGGACTCTCGGACTCTCGGACTCGGACTCTCGGACTCTCGGACTCTCGGACTCTCGGACTCTCGGACTCTCGGACTCTCGGACTCTCGGACTCGGACTCTCGGACTCTCGGACTCTCGGACTCTCGGACTCTCGGACTCTCGGACTCTCGGACTCTCGGACTCTCGGACTCTCGGACTCTCGGACTCTCGGACTCTCGGACTCTCGGACTCTCGGACTCTCGGACTCTCGGACTCTCGGACTCTCGGACTCTCGGACTCTCGGACTTTCGGACTCTCGGACTGTCGGACTCTCGGACTCTCGGACTCTCGGACTCTCGGACTCCCGGACTCCCGGACTCCCGGACTCCCGGACTCCCGGACTCCCGGACTCCCGGACTCCCGGACTTTCGGACTCCCGGACTCCCGGACTCCCGAACTCCCGGACTCCCGGACTCCCGGACTCCCGGACTCCCGGACTCCCGGACTCCCGGACTCCCGGACTCCCGGACTCCCGGACTCCCGGACTCCCGGACTCCCGGACTCCCGGACTCCCGGACTCCCGGACTCCCGGACTCCCGGACTCCCGGACTCCCGGACTCCTGGACTCCCAGACTCCCGGACTCCCGGACTCTCGGACTCTCGGACTCTCGGACTCGGACTCTCGGACTCTCGGACTCTCGGACTCGGACTCTCAAACTCTCGGACTCCCGGACTCCCGGACTCCCGGACTCCCGGACTCCCGGACTCCCGGACTCTCGGACTCTCGGACTCTCGGACTCGGACTCTCCGGGACTCCCGGACTCCCGGACTCCCGGACTCCCGGACTCCCGGACTCTCGGACTCTCGGACTCTCGGACTCTCGGACTCCCGGACTCCCGGACTCCCGGACTCCCGGACTCCCGGACTCCCGGACTCCCGGACTCCCGGACTCCCGGACTCCCGGACTCCCGGACTCCCGGACTCCCGGACTCCCGGACTCCCGGACTCCCGGACTCCCGGACTCCCGGACTCCCGGACTCCCGGACTCCCGGACTCCCGGACTCCCGGACTCCCGGACTCCCGGACTCCCGGACTCTCGGACTCGGACTCTCGGACTCTCGGACTCTCGGACTCTCGGACTCTCGGACTCGGACTCTCGGACTCTCGGACTCTCGGACTCTCGGACTCGGACTCTCGGACTCTCGGACTCTCGGACTCTCGGACTCTCGGACTCGGACTCTCGGACTCTCGGACTCTCGGACTCTCGGACTCTCGGACTCTCGGACTCTCGGACTCTCGGACTCTCGGACTCTCGGACTCTCGGACTCTCGGACTCGCGGACTCGCGGACTCTCGGACTCTCGGACTCTCGGACTCTCGGACTCTCGGACTCCCGGACTCCCGGACTCCCGGACTCCCGGACTCCCGGACTCCCGGACTCCCGGACTATCGGACTATCGGACTCCCGGACTCCCGGACTCCCGGACTCCCGGACTCCCGGACTTCCGGACTCCCGGACTCCCGGACTCCCGGACTCCCGGACTCCCGGACTCCCGGACTCCCGGACTCCCGGACTCCCGGACTCCCGGACTCCCGGACTCCCGGACTCCCGGACTCCCGGACTCCCGGACTCCCGGACTCCCGGACTCCCGGACTCCCGGACCCCCGGACCCCCGGACTCCCGGACTCCCGGACTCCCGGACTCGCGGACTCGCGGACTCGCGGACTCGCGGACTCGCGGACTCGCGGACTCGCGGACTCGCGGACTCGCGGACTCGCGGACTCGCGGACTCGCGGACTCGCGGACTCGCGGACTCGCGGACTCGCGGACTCGCGGACTCGCGGACTCGCGGACTCGCGGACTCGCGGACTCGCGGACTCGCGGACTCGCGGACTCGCGGACTCGCGGACTCGCGGACTCGCGGACTCGCGGACTCGCGGACTCGCGGACTCGCGGACTCGCGGACTCGCGGACTCGCGGACTCGCGGACTCGCGGACTCGCGGACTCGCGGACTCGCGGACTCGCGGACTCGCGGACTCGCGGACTCGCGGACTCGCGGACTCGCGGACTCGCGGACTCCCGGACTCTCGGACTCGGACTCTCGGACTCTCGGACTCTCGGACTCTCGGACTCTCGACCTCTCGGACTCTCGGACTCTCGGACTCTCGGACTCTCGGACTCTCGGACTCTCTTCATCTCCTCCTTCATCTCGTCCTTCTCCTTCATCTCCTCCATCTCCTCCTTCATCTTTTCTCTCATCTCCTCCTTCATCTTTTCTCTCATCTCCTCCTTCATCTCCTCCTTCATCTCCTCCTTCATCTCCTCCTTCATCTCCTCCTTCATCTCCTCCTTCATCTCCTTCTTCATCTCCTCCTTCATCTCCTCCTTCATCTCCTGCTTCATCTCCTCCTTCATCTCCTCCTTCATCTCCTCCTTCATCTCCTCCTTCATCTCCTCCTTCATCTCCTCCTTCATCTCCTCCTTCATCTCCTCCTTCATCTCCTCCTTCATCTCCTCCTTCATCTCCTCCTTCATCTCCTCCTTCATCTCCTCCTTCATCTCCTCCTTCATCTCCTCCTTTATCTCCTCCTTCATCTCCTTCATCTCCTCCTTCGTCTTTTCCTTCCTCTTCTCCTTCATCTCCTCCTTCATCTCGACCTTCTTTTTCATCTCCTCCTACAGCAAATGGCTTCAAACTTCGTATACACATTAGTTATGAGCGATTTAAGGATTATTAGCCCCTAAATACGATTTTTAATTTTTCGCGAAAAATGGGAAAAGTACAAAGGCTAGTCTTTGCACTTTTTTCGACAAAAAAATCGATTTTCTTAAAACTACAGCAAATGGCTTCAAACTTCTTATACACATTAGTTATGAGCGAATTAAGGATTATTAGCCCCTAAATACGATTTTTAATTTTTCGCGAAAAATGGGAAAAGTACAAAGGCTATAGTCTTTGCACTTTTTTCGACAAAAAAATCGATTTTCTTAAAACTACAGCAAATGGCTTCAAACTTCTTATACACATTAGTTATGAGCGAATTAAGGATTATTAGCCCCTAAATACGATTTTTAATTTTTCGCGAAAAATGGGAAAAGTACAAAGGCTATAGTCTTTGCACTTTTTTCGACAAAAAAATCGATTTTCTTAAAACTACTGCAAATGGCTTCAAAATTCGTATACACATTAGTTATGAGCGATTTAAGGATTATTAGCCCCTAAATACGATTTTTAATTTTTCGCGAAAAATGGGAAAAGTACAAAGGCTATAGTCTTTGCACTTTTTTCGACAAAAAAATCGATTTTCTTAAAACTACTGCAAATGGCTTCAAAATTCGTATACACATTAGTTATGAGCGATTTAAGGATTATTAGCCCCTAAATACAATTTTTAATTTTTCGCGAAAAATGGGAAAAGTACAAAGGCTATATAGTCTGCACTTTTTTCGACAAAAAAATCGATTTTCTTAAAACTACAGCAAATGGCTTCAAACTTCTTAAACACGTTAGTTACGAGCAAGTTAAGGATTATTAGCCCCTAAATACGATTTTTAATTTTTCGCGAAAAATGGGAAAAGTACAAAGGCTATAGTCTTTGCACTTTTTTCGACAAAAAAATCGATTTTCTTAAAACTACAGCAAATGGCTTCAAACTTCTTATACACATTAGTTATGAGCGAATTAAGGATTATTAGCCCCTAAATACGATTTTTAATTTTTCGTGAAAAATGGGAAAAGTACAAAGGCTATATAGTCTTTGCACTTTTTTCGACAAAAAAATCGATTTTCTTAAAACTACAGCAAATGGCTTCAAACTTCTTATACACATTAGTTATGAGCGAATTAAGGATTATTAGCCCCTCGGACTCTCGGACTCTCGGACTCTCGGACTCTCGGACTCTCGGACTCTCGGACTCTCGGACTCTCGGACTCTCGGACTCTCGGACTCTCGGACTCTCGGACTCTCGGACTCTCGGACTCTCGGACTCTCGGACTCTCGGACTCTCGGACTCTCTTCATCTCCTCCTTCATCTCGTCCTTCTCCTTCATCTCCTCCATCTCCTCCTTCATCTTTTCTCTCATCTCCTCCTTCATCTTTTCTCTCATCTCCTCCTTCATCTCCTCCTTCATCTCCTCCTTCATCTCCTCCTTCATCTCCTCCTTCATCTCCTCCTTCATCTCCTTCTTCATCTCCTCCTTCATCTCCTCCTTCATCTCCTGCTTCATCTCCTCCTTCATCTCCTCCTTCATCTCCTCCTTCATCTCCTCCTTCATCTCCTCCTTCATCTTCTCCTTCATCTCCTCCTTCATCTCCTCCTTCATCTCCTCCTTCATCTCCTCCTTCATCTCCTCCTTCATCTCCTCCTTCATCTCCTCCTTCATCTCCTCCTTCATCTCCTCCTTCATCTCCTCCTTTATCTCCTCCTTCATCTCCTCCTTCATCTCCTCCTTCATCTCTTCCTTCATCTCCTCCTTCATCTCCTCCTTCATCTCCTTCTTCATCTCCTCCTTCATCTCCTCCTTCATCTCCTCCTTCATCTCCTCCTTCATCTCCTCCTTTATCTCCTCCTTCATCTCCTTCATCTCCTCCTTCGTCTTTTCCTTCCTCTTCTCCTTCATCTCCTCCTTCATCTCGACCTTCTTTTTCATCTCCTCCTACAGCAAATGGCTTCAAACTTCGTATACACATTAGTTATGAGCGATTTAAGGATTATTAGCCCCTAAATACGATTTTTAATTTTTCGCGAAAAATGGGAAAAGTACAAAGGCTATAGTCTTTGCACTTTTTTCGACAAAAAAATCGATTTTCTTAAAACTACAGCAAATGGCTTCAAACTTCTTATACACATTAGTTATGAGCGAATTAAGGATTATTAGCCCCTAAATACGATTTTTAATTTTTCGCGAAAAATGGGAAAAGTACAAAGGCTATAGTCTTTGCACTTTTTTCGACAAAAAAATCGATTTTCTTAAAACTACAGCAAATGGCTTCAAACTTCTTATACACATTAGTTATGAGCGAATTAAGGATTATTAGCCCCTAAATACGATTTTTAATTTTTCGCGAAAAATGGGAAAAGTACAAAGGCTATAGTCTTTGCACTTTTTTCGACAAAAAAATCGATTTTCTTAAAACTACTGCAAATGGCTTCAAAATTCGTATACACATTAGTTATGAGCGATTTAAGGATTATTAGCCCCTAAATACAATTTTTAATTTTTCGCGAAAAATGGGAAAAGTACAAAGGCTATAGTCTTTGCACTTTTTTCGACAAAAAAATCGATTTTCTTAAAACTACAGCAAATGGCTTCAAACTTCTTAAACACGTTAGTTACGAGCAAGTTAAGGATTATTAGCCCCTAAATACGATTTTTAATTTTTCGCGAAAAATGGGAAAAGTACAAAGGCTATAGTCTTTGCACTTTTTTCGACAAAAAAATCGATTTTCTTAAAACTACAGCAAATGGCTTCAAACTTCTTATACACATTAGTTATGAGCGAATTAAGGATTATTAGCCCCTAAATACGATTTTTAATTTTTCGTGAAAAATGGGAAAAGTACAAAGGCTATATAGTCTTTGCACTTTTTTCGACAAAAAAATCGATTTTCTTAAAACTACAGCAAATGGCTTCAAACTTCTTATACACATTAGTTATGAGCGAATTAAGGATTATTAGCCTCTCGGACTCTCGGACTCTCGGACTCTCGGACTCTCGGACTCTCGGACTCTCGGACTCTCGGACTCTCGGACTCTAATGGCTTCAAACTTCTTATAAACATTAGTTATGAGCGAATTAAGGATTATTAGCCCCTAAATACGATTTTTAATTTTTCGTGAAAAATGGGAAAAGTACAAAGGCTATAGTCTTTGCACTTTTTTCGACAAAAAAATCGATTTTCTTAAAACTACAGCAAATGGCTTCAAACTTCTTATACACATTAGTTATGAGCGAATTAAGGATTATTAGCCCCTAAATACGATTTTTAATTTTTCGTGAAAAATGGGAAAAGTACAAAGGCTATAGTCTTTGCACTTTTTTCGACAAAAAAATCGATTTTCTTAAAACTACAGCAAATGGCTTCAAACTTCTTATACACATTAGTTATGAGCGAATTAAGGATTATTAGCCCCTAAATACGATTTTTAATTTTTCGTGAAAAATGGGAAAAGTACAAAGGCTAGAGTCTGCACTTTTTTCGACAAAAAAATCGATTTTCTTAAAACTACTGCAAATGGCTTCAAACTTCTTATACACGTTAGTTATGAGCGAATTAAGGATTATTAGCCCCTAAATACAATTTTTAATTTTTCGCGAAAAATGGGAAAAGTACAAAGGCTATAGTCTTTGCACTTTTTTCGACAAAAAAATCGATTTTCTTAAAACTACAGCAAATGGCTTCAAACTTCTTATACACGTTAGTTATGAGCGATTTAAGAATTATTAGCCCCTAAATACAATTTTTAATTTTTCGCGAAAAATGGGAAAAGTACAAAGGCTATAGTCTTTGCACTTTTTTCGACAAAAAAATCGATTTTCTTAAAACTACAGCAAATGGCTTCAAACTTCTTATACACGTTAGTTATGAGCGAATTAAGGATTATTAGCCCATAAATACAATTTTTAATTTTTCGCGAAAAATGGGAAAAGTACAAAGGCTAGTCTTTGCACTTTTTTCGACAAAAAAATCGATTTTCTTAAAACTACAGCAAATGGCTTCAAACTTCTTATACACGTTAGTTATGAGCGATTTAAGGATTATTAGCCCCTAATTACAATTTTTAATTTTTCGCGAAAAATGGGAAAAGTACAAAGGCTATAGTCTTTGCACTTTTTTCGACAAAAAAATCGATTTTCTTAAAACTACAGCAAATGGCTTCAAACTTCTTATAAACATTAGTTATGAGCGAATTAAGGATTATTAGCCCCTAAATACGATTTTTAATTTTTCGTGAAAAATGGGAAAAGTACAAAGGCTATAGTCTTTGCACTTTTTTCGACAAAAAAATCGATTTTCTTAAAACTACAGCAAATGGCTTCAAACTTCTTATACACATTAGTTATGAGCGAATTAAGGATTATTAGCCCCTCGGACTCTCGGACTCTCGGACTTTCGGACTCTCGGACTCTCGGACTCTCGGACTCTCGGACTCTCGGACTCTCGGACTCTCGGACTCTCGGACTCCCGGACTCCCGGACTCCCGGACTCCCGGACTCCCGGACTCCCGGACTCCCGGACTCCCGGACTCCCGGACTCCCGGACTCCCGGACTCCCGGACTCCCGGACTCCCGGACTCCCGGACTCCCGGACTCCCGGACTCCCGGACTCCCGGACTCTCGGACTCTCGGACTCTCGGACTCTCGGACTCTCGGACTCTCGGACTCGGACTCTCGGACTCTCGGACTCTCGGACTCTCGGACTCTCGGACTCGGACTCTCGGACTCTCGGACTCCCGGACTCCCGGACTCCCGGACTCCCGGACTCCCGGACTCCCGGACTCCCGGACTCCCGGACTCCCGGACTCGCGGACTCGCGGACTCTCGGACTCCCGGACTCCCGGACTCCCGGACTCCCGGACTCCCGGACTCCCGGACTCCCGGACTCCCGGACTCCCGGACTCCCGGACTCCCGGACTCCCGGACTCCCGGACTCCCGGACTCCCGGACTCCCGGACTCCCGGACTCCCGGACTCCCGGACTCCCGGACCCTCGGACCCTCGGACCCTCGGACTCGGACTCTCGGACTCTCGGACTCTCGGACTCTCGGACTCTCGGACTCTCGGACTCTCGGACTCTCGGACTCTCGGACTCTCGGACTCTCGGACCCTCGGACTCTCGGACTCTCGGACCCTCGGACTTTCGGTACAGGCACATTCTGCATTTTTAACGTTATTGCAACGTACTCTCGGACTCTCGGACTCTCGGACTCTCGGACTCTCGGACTCTCGGACTCTCGGACTCTCGGACTCTCGGACTCTCGGACTCTCGGACTCTCGGACTCTCGGACCCTCGGACTCTCGGACTCTCGGACCCTCGGACTTTCGGTACAGGCACATTCTGCATTTTTAACGTTATTGCAACGTACTCTCGGACTCTCGGACTCTCGGACTCTCGGACTCTCGGACTCTCGGACTCTCGGACTCTCGGACTCTCGGACTCCCGGACTCCCGGACTCCCGGACTCCCGGACTCCCGGACTCCCGGACTCCCGGACTCCCGGACTCCCGGACTCCCGGACTTCCGGACTTCCGGACTCCCGGACTCCCGGACTCCCGGACTCCCGGACTCCCGGACTCCCGGACTCCCGGACTTCCGGACTCCCGGACTCCCGGACTCCCGGACTCCCGGACTCCCGGACTCCCGGACTCCCGGACTCCCGGACTCCCGGACTCCCGGACTCCCGGACTCCCGGACTCCCGGACTCCCGGACTCCCGGACTCCCGGACTCCCGGACTCCCGGACTCCCGGACTCCCGGACTCCCGGACTCCCGGACTCTCGGACTCCCGGACTCCCGGACTTCCGGACTCCCGGACTCCCGGAATCCCGGACTCCCGGACTCCCGGACTCCCGGACTCCCGGACTCCCGGACTCCCGGACTCCCGGACTCCCGGACTCTCGGACTCTCGGACTCTCGGACTCTCGGACTCTCGGACTCTCGGACTCTCGGACTCTCGGACTCTCGGACTCTCGGACTCTCGGACTCTCGGACTCCCGGACTCCCGGACTCCCGGACTCCCGGACTCCCGGACTCCCGGACTCCCGGACTCCCGGACTCCCGGACTCCCGGACTCCCGGACTCCCGGACTCCCGGACTCCCGGACTCCCGGACTCCCGGACTCCCGGACTCCCGGACTCCCGGACTCCCGGACTCCCGGACTCTCGGACTCTCGGACTCTCGGACTCTCGGACTCACGGACTCCCGGACTCCCGGACTCCCGGACTCCCGGACTCCCGGACTCTCGGACTCTCGGACTCTCGGACTCGGACTCTCGGACTCTCGGACTCTCGGACTCTCGGACTCGGACTCGGACTCTCGGACTCTCGGACTCTCGGACTCTCGGACTCCCGGACTCCCGGACTCCCGGACTCCCGGACTCCCGGACTCCCGGACTCCCAGACTTCCGGACTCCCGGACTCCCGGACTCCCGGACTCTCGGACTCCCGGACTCCCGGACTCCCGGACTCCCGGACTCCCGTACTCCCGGACTCCCGGACTCCCGGACTCCCGGACTCCCGGACTTCCGGACTCCCGGACTCCCGGACTCCTGGACTCCCGGACTCCCGGACTCCCGGACTCCCGGACTCTCGGACTCGGACTCTCGGACTCTCGGACTCTCGGACTCTCGGACTCTCGGACTCTCGACCTCTCGGACTCTCGGACTCTCGGACTCCCAGACTCCCGGACTCCCGGACTTTCGGACTCCCGGACTCCCGGACTCCCGGACTCCCGGACTCCCGGACTCCCGGACTTCCGGACTCCCGAACTCCCGGAATCCCGGACTCCCGGACTCCCGGACTCCCGGACTCCCGGACTCCCGGACTCTCGGACTCCCGGACTCCCGGACTCTCGGACTCTCGGACTCTCGGACTCTCGGACTCTCGGACTCTCGGACTCTCGGACTCGGACTCTCGGACTCTCGGACTCTCGGACTCTCGGACTCTCGGACTCTCGGACTCTCGGACTCTCGGACTCTCGGACTCCCGGACTCCCGGACTCTCGGACTCCCGGACTCCCGGACTCTCGGACTCCCGGACTCCCGGACTCCCGGACTCCCGGACTCCCGGACTACCGGACTCCCGGACTCCCGGACTCCCGGACTCCCGGACTCTCGGACTCTCGGACTCTCGGACTCTCGGACTCTCGGACTCTCGGACTCACGGACTCTCGGACTCTCGGACTCTCGGACTCTCGGACTCTCGGACTCTCGGACTCACGGACACTCGGACTCTCGGACTCTCGGACTCCCGGACTCCCGGACTCCCGGACTCCCGGACTCCCGGACTCCCGGACTCCCGGACTCCCGGACTCCCGGACTCCCGGACTCCCGGACTCCCGGACTCCCGGACTCCCGGACTCCCGGACTCTCGGACTCTCGGACTCTCGGACTCGGACTCTCGGACTCTCGGACTCTCGGACTCTAGGACTCTCGGACTCTCGGACTCTCGGACTCTCGGACTCTCGGACTCTCGGACTCTCGGACTCTCGGACTCTCGGACTCTCGGACTCCTGGACTCCCGGACTCCCGGACTCCCGGACTCCCGGACTCCCGGACTTCCGGACTTCCGGACTCCCGGACTCCCGGACTCCCGGACTCCCGGACTCCCGGACTCCCGGACTCCCGTACTCCCGTACTCCCGGACTCCCGGACTCATGTACTCCCGGACTCCCGGACTCCCGGACTCCCGGACTCCCGGACTCCCGGACTCTCGGACTCGGACTCTCGGACTCTCGGACTCTCGGACTCTCGGACTCTCGGACTCGGACTCTCGGACTCTCGGACTCTCGGACTCCCGGACTCTCGGACTCCCGGACTCCCGGACTCCCGGACTCCCGGACTCCCGGACTCCCGTACTCCCGGACTCCCGGACTCCCGGACTCCCGGACTCCCGGACTCCCGGACTCCCGGACTCCCGGACTCTCGGACTCCCGGACTCCCGGACTCCCGGACTCCCGGACTCCCGGACTCTCGGACTCGGACTCTCGGACTCTCGGACTCTCGGACTCTCGGACTCTCGGACTCTCGGACTCTCGGACTCTCGGACTCTCGGACTCTCGGACTCTCGGATTCCCGGACTCCCGGACTCCCGGACTCCCGGACTCCCGGACTCCCGGACTCCCGGACTCCCGGACTCCCGGACTCCCGGACTCCCGGACTCCCGGACTCCCGGACTCTCGGACTCTCGGACTCCCGGACTCTCGGACTCCCGGACTCCCGGACTCCCGGACTCCCGGACTCCCGGACTCCCGGACTCCCGGACTCCCGGACTCCCGGACTCCCGGACTCCCGGACTCCCGGACTCCCGGACTCTCGGACTCTCGGACTCTCGGACTCTCGGACTCTCGGACTCTCGGACTCCCGGACTCCCGGACTCCCGGACTCCCGGACTCCCGGACTCCCGGACTCCCGGACTCCCGGACTCCCGGACTCCCGGACTCCCGGACTCCCGGACTCCCGGACTCCCGGACTCCCGGACTCCCGGACTCCCGGACTCCCGGACTCCCGGACTCCCGGACTCCCGGACTCCCGGACTCCCGGACTCTCGGACTCTCGGACTCTCGGACTCTCGGACTCCCGGACTCCCGGACTCTCGGACTCCCGGACTCCCGGACTCCCGGACTCCCGGACTCCCGGACTCCCGGACTCCCGGACTCCCAAACTCCCGGACTCCCGGACTCCCGGACTCCCGGACTCCCGGACTCCCCGACTCCCCGACTCCCGGACTCTCGGACTCTCGGACTCTCTGACTCTCGGACTCTCGGACTCTCGGACTCTGACTCTCGGACTCTCGGACTCTCGGACTCTCGGACTCTCGGACTCTCGGACTCGGACTCTCGGACTCTCGGACTCTCGGACTCTAGGACTCTCGGACTCTCGGACTCGGACTCTCGGACTCTCGGACTCTCGGACTCTCGGACTCTCGGACTCTCGGACTCTCGGACTCTCGGACTCTCGGACTCTCGGACTCTCGGACTCTAGGACTCTCGGACTCTCGGACTCGGACTCTCGGACTCTCGGACTCTCGGACTCTCGGACTCTCGGACTCTCGGACTCTCGGACTCTCGGACTCTCGGACTCTCGGACTCTCGGACTCTCGGACTCTCGGACTCTCGGACTCTCGGACTCCCGGACTCCCGGACTCCCGGACTCCCGGACTCCCGGACTCCCGGACTCCCGGACTCTCGGACTCCCGGACTCCCGGACTCCCGGACTCCCGGACTCCCGGACTCCCGGACTCCCGGACTCCCGGACTCCCGGACTCCCGGACTCCCGGACTCCCGGACTCCCGGACTCCCGGACTCCCGGACTCCCGGACTCCCGGACTCCCGGACTCTCGGACTCGGACTCTCGGACTCTCGGACTCTCGGACTCTCGGACTCTCGGACTCTCGGACTCTCGGACTCTCGGACTCTCGGACTCTCGGACTCTCGGACTCTCGGACTCTCGGACTCTCGGACTCTCGGACTCCCGGACTCCCGGACTCCCGGACTCCCGGACTCCCGGACTCCCGGACTCCCGGACTCTCGGACTCCCGGACTCCCGGACTCCCGGACTCCCGGACTCCCGGACTCTCGGACTCTCGGACTCCCGGACTCCCGGACTCCCGGACTCCCGGACTCCCGGACTCCCGGACTCCCGGACTCCCGGACTCCCGGACTCCCGGACTCTCGGACTCTCGGACTCTCTGACTCTCGGACTCTCGGACTCTCGGACTCTCGGACTCGGACTCTCGGACTCCCGGACTCCCGGACTCCCGGACTCTCGGACTCTCGGACTCTCTGACTCTCGGACTCTCGGACTCTCGGACTCTCGGACTCTCGGACTCTCGGACTTTCGGACTCTCGGACTCTCGGACTCTCGGACTCTCGGACTCTCGGACTTTCGGACTCTCGGACTCTCGGACTCTCGGACTCTCGGACTCTCGGACTCTCGGACTCTCGGACTCTCGGACTCCCGGACTCCCGGACTCCCGGACTCCCGGACTCCCGGACTCCCGGACTCCCGGACTCCCGGACTCCCGGACTCACGGACTCTCGGACTCTCGGACTCGGACTCTCGGACTCTCGGACTCTCGGACTCTAGGACTCTCGGACTCTCGGACTCGGACTCTCGGACTCTCAAACTCTCGGACTCTCCGGACTCTCGGACTCTCGGACTCTCGGACTCTCGGACTCTCGGACTCCCGGACTCCCGGACTCCCGGACTCCCGGACTCCCGGACTCCCGGACTCCCGGACTCCCGGACTCTCGGACTCTCGGACTCTCGGACTTTCGGACTCTCGGACTCCCGGACTCCCGGACTCCCGGACTCCCGGACTCCCGGACTCCCGGACTCCCGGACTCCCGGACTCCGGACTCCCGGACTCCCGGACTCTCGGACTCTCGGACTCTCGGACTCGGACTCTCCGGGACTCCCGGACTCCCGGACTCCCGGACTCCCGGACTCCCGGACTCCCGGACTCCCGGACTCCCGGACTCCCGGACTCCCGGACTTCCGGACTCCCGGACTCCCGGACTCCCGGACTCCCGGACTCCCGGACTCCCGGACTCTCGGACTCTCGGACCCTCGGACTCTCGGACTCTCGGACCCTCGGACTCTCGGACTCTCGGACCCTCGGACCCTCGGACCCTCGGACCCTCAGACTTTCGGTACAGGCACATTCTGCATTTTTAACGTTATTGCAACGTACTCGCGGACTCTCGGACTCCCGGACTCCCAAACTCCCGGACTCCCGGACTCCCGGACTCCCGGACTCCCGGACTTTCGGACTCCCGGACTCCCGGACTCCCGGACTCCCGGACTCCCGGACTCCCGGACTCCCGGACTCCCGGACTCTCGGACTCTCGGACTCTCGGACTCTCGGACTCTCGGACTCTCGGACTCCCGGACTCCCGGACTCCCGGACTCCCGGACTCCCGGACTCCCGGACTCCCGGACTCCCGGACTCCCGGACTCCCGGACTCTCGGACTCGGACTCTCGGACTCTCGGACTCTCGGACTCTCGGACTCTCGGACTCGGACTCTCGGACTCTCGGACTCTCGGACTCTCGGACTCTCGGACTCTCGGACTCTCGGACTCTCGGACTCTCGGACTCTCGGACTCTCGGACTCTCGGACTCTCGGACTCTCGGACTCTCGGACTCTCGGACTCTCGGACTCTCGGACTCTCGGACTCTCGGACTCTCGGACTCGGACTCTCGGACTCTCGGACTCTCGGACTCTCGGACTCTCGGACTCTCGGACTCTCGGACTCTCGGACTCTCGGACTCTCGGACTCTCGGACTCCCAGACTCCCGGACTCCCGGACTTTCGGACTCCCGGACTCCCGGACTCCCGGACTCCCGGACTCCCGGACTCCCGGACTCTCGGACTCTCGGACTCTCGGACTCTCGGACTCTCGGACTCCCGGACTCCCGGACTCCCGGACTCCCGGACTCCCGGACTCCCGGACTCCCGGACTCCCGGACTCCCGGACTCCCGGACTCCCGGACTCTCGGACTTGGACTCTCGGACTCTCGGACTCTCGGACTCTCGGACTCTCGGACTCTCGGACTCTCGGACTCTCGGACTCGGACTCTCGGACTCTCGGACTCTCGGACTCTCGGACTCTCGGACTCTCGGACTCTCGGACTCTCGGACTCTCGGACTCTCGGACTCTCGGACTCTCGGACTCTCGGACTCTCGGACTCCCGGACTCCCGGACTCCCGGACTCCCGGACTCCCGGACTCCCGGACTCCCGGACTCCCGGACTCCCGGACTCCCGGACTCCCGGACTCCCGGACTCCCGGACTCCCGGACTCCCGGACTCCCGGACTCCCGGACTCCCGGACTCGGACTCCCGGACTCTCGGACTCTCGGACTCTCGGACTCTCGGACTCTCGGACTCTCGGACTTTCGGACTCCCGGACTCCCGGACTCCCGGACTCCCGGACTCCCGGACTCCCGGACTCCCGGGCTCTCGGACTCTCGGACCCTCGGACTCTCGGACTCTCGGACCCTCGGACTCTCGGACTCTCGGACCCTCGGACCCTCGGACCCTCGGACCCTCAGACTTTCGGTACAGGCACATTCTGCATTTTTAACGTTATTGCAACGTACTCGCGGACTCTCGGACTCCCGGACTCCCAAACTCCCGGACTCCCGGACTCCCGGACTCCCGGACTCCCGGACTTTCGGACTCCCGGACTCCCGGACTCCCGGACTCCCGGACTCCCGGACTCCCGGACTCCCGGACTCCCGGACTCCCGGACTCCCGGACTCCCGGATTCCTGGATTCCCGGACTTCCGGACTCCCGGACTCCCGGACTCCCGGACTCCCGGACTCCCGGACTCTCGACCTCTCGGACTCTCGGACTCTCGGACTCTCGGACTCCCGGACTCCCGGACTCTCGGACTCCCGGACTCCCGGACTCCCGGACTCCCGGACTCCCGGACTCCCGGACTCCCGGACTCCCGGACTCCCGGACTCCCGGACTCCCGGACTCCCGGACTCCCGGACTCCCGGACTCCCGGACTCTCGGACTCTCGGACTCTCGGACTCTCGGACTCTCGGACTCTCGGACTCTCGGACTCCCGGACTCCCGGACTCCCGGACTCCCGGACTCCCGGACTCCCGGACTCCCGGACTCCCGGACTCCCGGACTCCCGGACTCCCGGACTCCCGGACTCTCGGACTCTCGGACTCTCGGACTCTCGGACTCACGGACTCTCGGACTCTCGGACTCTCGGACTCCCGGACTCCCGGACTCCCGGACTCCCGGACTCCCGGACTCCCGGACTCCCGGACTCCCGGACTCCCGGACTCCCGGACTCCCGGACTCCCGGACTCTCGGACTCTCGGACTCTCGGACTCGGACTCTCGGACTCTCGGACTCTCGGACTCTCGGACTCTCGGACTCGGACTCTCGGACTCTCGGACTCTCGGACTCTAGGACTCTCGGACTCTCGGACTCGGACTCTCGGACTCTCGGACTCTCGGACTCTCGGACTCTCGGACTCTCGGACTCTCGGACTCTCGGACTCTCGGACTCTCGGACTCTCGGACTCTCGGACTCTCGGACTCTCGGACTCCCGGACTCCCGGACTCCCGGACTCCCGGACTCCCGGACTCCCGGACTCCCGGACTTCCGGACTCCCGGACTCCCGGACTCCCGGACTCTCGGACTCCCGGACTCCCGGACTCCCGGACTCCCGGACTCCCGTACTCCCGGACTCCCGGACTCCCGGACTTCCGGACTCCCGGACTCTCGGACTCTCGGACTCTCGGACTCTCGGACTCTCGGACTCTCGGACTCTCGGACTCTCGGACTCCCGGACTCCCGGACTCCCGGACTCCCGGACTCCCGGACTCCCAGACTTCCGGACTCCCGGACTCCCGGACTCCCGGACTCTCGGACTCCCGGACTCCCGGACTCCCGGACTCCCGGACTCCCGTACTCCCAGACTCCCGGACTCCCGGACTTCCGGACTCTCGGACTCTCGGACTCTCGGACTCTCGGACCCTCGGACTCTCGGACTCTCGGACCCTCGGACTCTCGGACTCTCGGACCCTCGGACCCTCGGACCCTCAGACTTTCGGTACAGGCACATTCTGCATTTTTAACGTTATTGCAACGTACTCGCGGACTCTCAAACTCCCGGACTCCCGGACTCCCGGACTCCCGGACTCCCGGACTCCCGGACTCCCGGACTCCCGGACTCCCGGACTCCCGGACTCCCGGACTCCCGGACTCCCGGACTCCCGGACTCCCGGACTCCCGGACTCCCGGACTCCCGGACTCCCGGACTCCCGGACTCTCGGACTCTCGGACTCTCGGACTCTCGGACTCTCGGACTCCCGGACTCCCGGACTCCCGGACTCCCGGACTCCCGGACTCCCGGACTCCCGGACTTCCGGACTCCCGGACTCCCGGACTCCCGGACTCCCGGACTCCCGGACTCCCGGACTCCCGGACTCTCGGACTCTCGGACTCTCGGACTCTCGGACTTGGACTCTCGGACTCTCGGACTCTCGGACTCTCGGACTCGGACTCTCGGACTCTCGGACTCTCGGACTCTCGGACTCTCGGACTCTCGGACTCGGACTCTCGGACTCTCGGACTCTCGGACTCTCGGACTCTCGGACTCTCGGACTCTCGGACTCTCGGACTCTCGGACCCTCGGACCCTCGGACTTTCGGTACAGGCACATTCTGCATTTTTAACGTTATTGCAACGTACTCTCGGACTCTCGGACTCTCGGACTCTCGGACCCTCGGACTCTCGGACTCTCGGACCCTCGGACCCTCGGACCCTCAGACTTTCGGTACAGGCACATTCTGCATTTTTAACGTTATTGCAACGTACTCTCGGACTCTCGGACTCTCGGACTCTCGGACTCTCGGACTCTCGGACTCTCGGACTCTCGGACTCCCGGACTCCCGGACTCCCGGTTTCCCGGACTCCCGGACTTCCGGACTCTCGGACTCTCGACCTCTCGGACTCTCGGACTCTCGGACTCTCGGACTCCCGGACTCCCGGACTCTCGGACTCCCGGACTCCCGGACTCCCGGACTCCCGGACTCCCGGACTCCCGGACTCCCGGACTCCCGGACTCCCGGACTCCCGGACTCCCGGACTCCCGGACTCCCGGACTCCCGGACTCCCGGACTCTCGGACTCTCGGACTCTCGGACTCTCGGACTCTCGGACTCTCGGACTCTCGGACTCCCGGACTCCCGGACTCCCGGACTCCCGGACTCCCGGACTCCCGGACTCCCGGACTCCCGGACTCCCGGACTCCCGGACTCCCGGACTCCCGGACTCCCGGACTCTCGGACTCTCGGACTCTCGGACTCTCGGACTCACGGACTCTCGGACTCTCGGACTCTCGGACTCCCGGACTCCCGGACTCCCGGACTCCCGGACTCCCGGACTCCCGGACTCCCGGACTCCCGGACTCCCGGACTCCCGGACTCCCGGACTCCCGGACTCTCGGACTCTCGGACTCTCGGACTCGGACTCTCGGACTCTCGGACTCTCGGACTCTCGGACTCTCGGACTCGGACTCTCGGACTCTCGGACTCTCGGACTCTAGGACTCTCGGACTCTCGGACTCGGACTCTCGGACTCTCGGACTCTCGGACTCTCGGACTCTCGGACTCTCGGACTCTCGGACTCTCGGACTCTCGGACTCTCGGACTCTCGGACTCTCGGACTCTCGGACTCTCGGACTCCCGGACTCCCGGACTCCCGGACTCCCGGACTCCCGGACTCCCGGACTTCCGGACTCCCGGACTCCCGGACTCCCGGACTCTCGGACTCCCGGACTCCCGGACTCCCGGACTCCCGGACTCCCGTACTCCCGGACTCCCGGACTCCCGGACTTCCGGACTCCCGGACTCTCGGACTCTCGGACTCTCGGACTCTCGGACTCTCGGACTCTCGGACTCTCGGACTCTCGGACTCCCGGACTCCCGGACTCCCGGACTCCCGGACTCCCGGACTCCCAGACTTCCGGACTCCCGGACTCCCGGACTCCCGGACTCTCGGACTCCCGGACTCCCGGACTCCCGGACTCCCGGACTCCCGTACTCCCAGACTCCCGGACTCCCGGACTTCCGGACTCTCGGACTCTCGGACTCTCGGACTCTCGGACCCTCGGACTCTCGGACTCTCGGACCCTCGGACTCTCGGACTCTCGGACCCTCGGACCCTCGGACCCTCAGACTTTCGGTACAGGCACATTCTGCATTTTTAACGTTATTGCAACGTACTCGCGGACTCTCAAACTCCCGGACTCCCGGACTCCCGGACTCCCGGACTCCCGGACTCCCGGACTCCCGGACTCCCGGACTCCCGGACTCCCGGACTCCCGGACTCCCGGACTCCCGGACTCCCGGACTCCCGGACTCCCGGACTCCCGGACTCCCGGACTCCCGGACTCCCGGACTCTCGGACTCTCGGACTCTCGGACTCTCGGACTCTCGGACTCCCGGACTCCCGGACTCCCGGACTCCCGGACTCCCGGACTCCCGGACTCCCGGACTTCCGGACTCCCGGACTCCCGGACTCCCGGACTCCCGGACTCCCGGACTCCCGGACTCCCGGACTCTCGGACTCTCGGACTCTCGGACTCTCGGACTTGGACTCTCGGACTCTCGGACTCTCGGACTCTCGGACTCGGACTCTCGGACTCTCGGACTCTCGGACTCTCGGACTCTCGGACTCTCGGACTCGGACTCTCGGACTCTCGGACTCTCGGACTCTCGGACTCTCGGACTCTCGGACTCTCGGACTCTCGGACTCTCGGACCCTCGGACCCTCGGACTTTCGGTACAGGCACATTCTGCATTTTTAACGTTATTGCAACGTACTCTCGGACTCTCGGACTCTCGGACTCTCGGACCCTCGGACTCTCGGACTCTCGGACCCTCGGACCCTCGGACCCTCAGACTTTCGGTACAGGCACATTCTGCATTTTTAACGTTATTGCAACGTACTCTCGGACTCTCGGACTCTCGGACTCTCGGACTCTCGGACTCTCGGACTCTCGGACTCTCGGACTCCCGGACTCCCGGACTCCCGGTTTCCCGGACTCCCGGACTCCCGGACTCCCGGACTCCCGGACTCCCGGACTCCCGGACTCCCGGACTCCCGGACTCCCGGACTCCCGGACTCCCGGACTCCCGGACTCCCGGACTCCCGGACTCCCGGACTCCCGGACTCCCGGACTCCCGGACTCCCGGACTCCCGGACTCCCGGACTCCCGAACTCCCGGACTCCCGGACTCCCGGACTCCCGGACTCCCGGACTCTCGGACTCTCAGACTCTCGGACTCGGACTCTCCGGGACTCCCGGACTCCCGGACTCCCGGACTCCCGGACTCCCGGACTCCCGGACTCCCGGACTCCCGGACTCCCGGACTCCCGGACTCCCGGACTCCCGGACTCCCGGACTCCCGGACTCCCGGACTCCCGGACTCTCGGACTCTCGGACCCTCGGACTCTCGGACTCTCGGACCCTCGGACTCTCGGACTCTCGGACCCTCGGACCCTCGGACCCTCGGACCCTCAGACTTTCGGTACAGGCACATTCTGCATTTTTAACGTTATTGCAACGTACTCGCGGACTCTCGGACTCCCGGACTCCCAAACTCCCGGACTCCCGGACTCCCGGACTCCCGGACTCCCGGACTTTCGGACTCCCGGACTCCCGGACTCCCAAACTCCTGGACTCCCGGACTCCCGGACTCCCGGACTCTCGGACTCTCGGACTCTCGGACTCTCGGACTCGGACTCTCGGACTCTCGGACTCCCGGACTCCCGGACTCCCGGACTCCCGGACTCCCGGACTCCCGGACTCCCGGACTCCCGGACTCCCGGACTCCCAGACTCCCGGACTCGGACTCTCGGACTCTCGGACTCTCGGACTCTCGGACTCTCGGACTCGGACTCTCGGACTCTCGGACTCTCGGACTCTCGGACTCTCGGACTCTCGGACTCTCGGACTCTCGGACTCTCGGACTCTCGGACTCTCGGACTCTCGGACTCTCGGACTCTCGGACTCTCGGACTCTCGGACTCTCGGACTCTCGGACTCTCGGACTCTCGGACTCTCGGACTCTCGGACTCGGACTCTCGGACTCTCGGACTCTCGGACTCTCGGACTCTCGGACTCTCGGACTCTCGGACTCTCGGACTCTCGGACTCCCGGACTCCCGGACTCCCGGACTTTCGGACTCCCGGACTCCCGGACTCCCGGACTCTCGGACTCGGACTCTCGGACTCTCGGACTCTCGGACTCTCGGACTCTCGGACTCTCGGACTCCCGGACTCCCGGACTCCCGGACTCCCGGACTCCCGGACTCCCGGACTCCCGGACTCCCGGACTCCCGGACTCTCGGACTTGGACTCTCGGACTCTCGGACTCTCGGACTCTCGGACTCTCGGACTCGGACTCTCGGACTCTCGGACTCTCGGACTCTCGGACTCTCGGACTCGGACTCTCGGACTCTCGGACTCTCGGACTCTCGGACTCTCGGACTCTCGGACTCTCGGACTCTCGGACTCTCGGACTCTCGGACTCTCGGACTCTCGGACTCGGACTCTCGGACTCTCGGACTCTCGGACTCCCGGACTCCCGGACTCCCGGACTCCCGGACTCCCGGACTCCCGGACTCCCGGACTCCCGGACTCCCGGACTCCCGGACTCCCGGACTCCCGGACTCCCGGACTCCCGGACTCCCGGACTCCCGGACTCGGACTCCCGGACTCCCGGACTCCCGGACTCTCGGACTCTCGGACTCTCGGACTCCCGGACTCCCGGACTCCCGGACTCCCGGACTCCCGGACTCCCGGACTCCCGGACTCCCGGACTCCCGGACTCCCGGACTCCCGGACTCCCGGACTCCCGGACTCCCGGACTCCCGGACTCCCGGACTCCCGGACTCCCGGACTCCCGGACTCTCAGACTCGGACTCTCGGACTCTCGGACTCTCGGACTCTCGGACCCTCGGACCCTCGGACCCTCGGACCCTCGGACCCTCGGACCCTCGGACCCTCGGACCCTCGGACTCTCGGACTCTCGGACTTTCGGACTCTCGGACTCTCGGACTCTCGGACTCTCGGACTCTCGGACTCTCGGACTCTCGGACTCTCGGACTCTCGGACTCTCGGACCCTCGGACCCTCGGACTTTCGGTACAGGCACATTCTGCATTTTTAACGTTATTGCAACGTACTCTCGGACTCTCGGACTCTCGGACTCTCGGACCCTCGGACTCTCGGACTCTCGGACCCTCGGACCCTCGGACCCTCAGACTTTCGGTACAGGCACATTCTGCATTTTTAACGTTATTGCAACGTACTCTCGGACTCTCGGACTCTCGGACTGTCGGACTCTCGGACTCTCGGACTCTCGGACTCTCGGACTCTCGGACTCTCGGACTCTCGGACTCTCGGACTCCCGGACTCCCGGACTCCCGGACTCCCGGACTCCCGGACTCCCGGACTCCCGGACTCCCGGACTCCCGGACTCCCGGACTCATGGACTCCCGGACTCCCGGACTCCCGGACTCCCGGACTCCCGGACTCCCGGACTCCCGGACTCCCGGACTCCCGGACTCCCGGACTTCCGGACTCCCGGACTCCCGGACTCCCGGACTCCCGGACTCCCGGACTCCCGGACTCCCGGACTCCCGGACTCCCGGACTCCCGGACTCATGGACTCCCGGACTCCCGGACTCCCGGACTCCCGGACTCCCGGACTCCCGGACTCCCGGACTCCCGGACTCTCGGACTCTCGGACTCTCGGACTCGGACTCTCCGGGACTCCCGGACTCCCGGACTCCCGGACTCCCGGACTCCCGGACTCCCGGACTCCCGGACTCTCGGACTCTCGGACTCTCGGACTCCCGGACTCCCGGACTCCCGGACTCCCGGACTCCCGGACTCCCGGACTCCCGGACTCCCGGACTCGCGGACTCGCGGACTCGCGGACTCGCGGACTCGCGGACTCGCGGACTCGCGGACTCGCGGACTCCCGGACTCCCGGACTCCCGGACTCCCGGACTCCCGGACTCCCGGACTCCCGGACTCCCGGACTCACGGACTCACGGACTCCCGGACTCCCGGACTCCCGGACTCCCGGACTCCCGGACTCCCGGACTCCCGGACTCCCGGACCCTCGGACTCTCGGACTCTCGGACTCTCGGACTCCCGGACTCTCGGACTCGGACTCTCGGACTCTCGGACTCTCGGACTCTCGGACTCTCGGACTCTCGGACTCTCGGACTCTCGGACTCTCGGACTCTCGGACTTTCGGACCCTCGGACCCTCGGACTCTCGGACCCTCGGACTCTCGGACTCTCGGACTCTCGGACTCTCGGACTCTCGGACCCTCGGACCCTCAGACTTTCGGTACAGGCACATTCTGGCACATTCTGCATTTTTAACGTTATTGCAACGTACTCGCGGACTCTCGGACTCCCGGACTCTCGGACTCTCGGACTCTCGGACTCTCGGACTCTCGGACTCTCGGACTCTCGGACTCTCGGACTCTCGGACTCCCGGACTCCCGGACTCCCGGACTCCCGGACTCCCGGACTCCCGGACCCTCGGACCCTCGGACCCTCGGACTCTCGGACTCTCGGACTTTCGGACTCTCGGACTCTCGGACTCTCGGACTCTCGGACTCTCGGACTCTCGGACTCGGACTCTCGGACCCTCGGACCCTCGGACTTTCGGTACAGGCACATTCTGCATTTTTAACGTTATTGCAACGTACTCTCGGACTCTCGGACTCTCGGACTCTCGGACCCTCGGACTCTCGGACTCTCGGACCCTCGGACCCTCGGACCCTCAGACTTTCGGTACAGGCACATTCTGCATTTTTAACGTTATTGCAACGTACTCTCGGACTCTCGGACTCTCGGACTGTCGGACTCTCGGACTCTCGGACTCTCGGACTCTCGGACTCTCGGACTCCCGGACTCCCGGACTCCCGGACTCCCGGACTCCCGGACTCCCGGACTCCCGGACTCCCGGACTCCCGGACTCCCGGACTCATGGACTCCCGGACTCCCGGACTCCCGGACTCCCGGACTCCCGGACTCCCGGACTCCCGGACTCCCGGACTCCCGGACTCCCGGACTTCCGGACTCCCGGACTCCCGGACTCCCGGACTCCCGGACTCCCGGACTCCCGGACTCCCGGACTCCCGGACTCCCGGACTCCCGGACTCCCGGACTCCCGGACTTCCGGACTCCCGGACTCCCGGACTCCCGGACTCCCGGACTCCCGGACTCCCGGACTCCCGGACTCCCGGACTCCCGGACTCCCGGACTCTCGGACTCTCGGACTCTCGGACTCGGACTCTCCGGGACTCCCGGACTCCCGGACTCCCGGACTTCCGGACTCCCGGACTCCCGGACTCCCGGACTCCCGGACTCTCGGACTCTCGGACTCCCGGACTCCCGGACTCCCGGACTCCCGGACTCCCGGACTCCCGGACTCCCGGACTCCCGGACTCCCGGACTCCCGGACTCCCGGACTCGCGGACTCGCGGACTCGCGGACTCGCGGACTCGCGGACTCGCGGACTCGCGGACTCGCGGACTCGCGGACTCGCGGACTCCCGGACTCCCGGACTCCCGGACTCCCGGACTCCCGGACTCCCGGACTCACGGACTCACGGACTCACGGACTCCCGGACTCCCGGACTCCCGGACTCCCGGACTCCCGGACTCCCGGACTCCCGGACTCCCGGACTCCCGGACTCCCGGACTCCCGGACTCCCGGACTCCCGGACTCCCGGACTCCCGGACTCCCGGACTCTCGGACTCGGACTCTCGGACTCTCGGACTCTCGGACTCTCGGACTCTCGGACTCTCGGACTCTCGGACTCTCGGACTCTCGGACTCTCGGACTTTCGGACCCTCGGACCCTCGGACTCTCGGACCCTCGGACTCTCGGACCCTCGGACTCTCGGACTCTCGGACTCTCGGACTCTCGGACTCTCGGACTCTCGGACTCTCGGACTCTCGGACTCTCGGACTCTCGGACCCTCGGACTCTCGGACTCTCGGACCCTCGGACTCTCGGACTCTCGGACCCTCGGACCCTCGGACCCTCGGACCCTCAGACTTTCGGTACAGGCACATTCTGCATTTTTAACGTTATTGCAACGTACTCGCGGACTCTCGGACTCCCGGACTCTCGGACTCTCGGACTCTTGGACTCTCGGACTCTCGGACTCTCGGACTCTCGGACTCTCGGACTCTCGAACTCTCGAACTCTCGGACTCCCGGACTCCCGGACTCCCGGACTCCCGGACTCCCGGACTCCCGGACTCCCGGACTCCCGGACTCCCGGACTCCCGGACTCCCGGACTCCCGGCTCCCGGACTCCCGGACTCCCGGACTCCCGGACTCCCGGACTCCCGGACTCTCGGACTCTCGGACTCTCGGACTCTCGGACTCTCGGACTCTCGGACTCTCGGACTCGGACTCTCGGACTCTCGGACTCTCGGACTCTCGGACTCTCGGACTCGGACTCTCGGACTCTCGGACTCTCGGACTCTCGGATTCTCGGACTCTCGGACTCTCGGACTCCCGGACTCCCGGACTCCCGGACTCCCGGACTCCCGGACTCCCGGACTCCCGGACTCCCGGACTCCCGGACTCCCGGACTCCCGGACTCCCGGACTCCCGGACTCCCGGACTCCCGGACTCCCGGACTCAAGGACTCCCGGACGCCCGGACTCCCGGACTCCCGGACTCTCGGACTCTCGGATTCTCGGACTCTCGGACTCTCGGACTCTCGGACTCTCGGACTCTCGGACTCGGACTCTCGGACTCTCGGACTCTCGGACTCTCGGACTCTCGGACTCCCGGACTCCCGGACTCCCGGACTCCCGGACTCCCGGACTCCCGGACTCCCGGACTCCCGGACTCCCGGACTCCCGGACTCCCGGACTCCCGGACTCCCGGACTCCCGGACTCCCGGACTCCCGGACTCCCGGACTCCCGGACTCCCGGACTCCCGGACTCCCGGACTCCCGGACTCCCGGACTCTCGGACTCTCGGACTCTCGGACTCTCGGACTCTCGGACTCTCGGACTCTCGGACTCTCGGACTCGGACTCTCGGACTCTCGGACTCTCGGACTCTCGGACTCTCGGACTCTCGGACTCCCGGACTCCCGGACTCCCGGACTCCCGGACTCCCGGACTCCCGGACTCCCGGACTCCCGGACTCCCGGACTCCCGGACTTCCGGACTCCCGGACTCCCGGACTCGGACTCTCGGACTCTCGGACTCTCGGACTCTCGGACTCGGACTCTCAAACTCTCGGACTCTCGGACTCTCGGACTCTCGGACTCTCGGACTCGGACTCTCGGACTCTCGGACTCTCGGACTCTCGGACTCTCGGACTCTCGGACTCTCGGACTCTCGGACTCGGACTCTCGGACTCTCGGACTCTCGGACTCTCGGACTCTCGGACTCTCGGACTCTCGGACTCTCGGACTCTCGGACTCTCGGACTCTCGGACTCTCGGACTCTCGGACTCTCGGACTCTCGGACTCTCGGACTCTCGGACTCTCGGACTCTCGGACTCTCGGACTCTCGGACTTTCGGACTCTCGGACTGTCGGACTCTCGGACTCTCGGACTCTCGGACTCTCGGACTCCCGGACTCCCGGACTCCCGGACTCCCGGACTCCCGGACTCCCGGACTCCCGGACTCCCGGACTTTCGGACTCCCGGACTCCCGGACTCCCGAACTCCCGGACTCCCGGACTCCCGGACTCCCGGACTCCCGGACTCCCGGACTCCCGGACTCCCGGACTCCCGGACTCCCGGACTCCCGGACTCCCGGACTCCCGGACTCCCGGACTCCCGGACTCCCGGACTCCCGGACTCCCGGACTCCCGGACTCCCGGACTCCTGGACTCCCAGACTCCCGGACTCCCGGACTCTCGGACTCTCGGACTCTCGGACTCGGACTCTCGGACTCTCGGACTCTCGGACTCGGACTCTCAAACTCTCGGACTCCCGGACTCCCGGACTCCCGGACTCCCGGACTCCCGGACTCCCGGACTCTCGGACTCTCGGACTCTCGGACTCGGACTCTCCGGGACTCCCGGACTCCCGGACTCCCGGACTCCCGGACTCCCGGACTCTCGGACTCTCGGACTCTCGGACTCTCGGACTCCCGGACTCCCGGACTCCCGGACTCCCGGACTCCCGGACTCCCGGACTCCCGGACTCCCGGACTCCCGGACTCCCGGACTCCCGGACTCCCGGACTCCCGGACTCCCGGACTCCCGGACTCCCGGACTCCCGGACTCCCGGACTCCCGGACTCCCGGACTCCCGGACTCCCGGACTCCCGGACTCCCGGACTCCCGGACTCCCGGACTCTCGGACTCGGACTCTCGGACTCTCGGACTCTCGGACTCTCGGACTCTCGGACTCGGACTCTCGGACTCTCGGACTCTCGGACTCTCGGACTCGGACTCTCGGACTCTCGGACTCTCGGACTCTCGGACTCTCGGACTCGGACTCTCGGACTCTCGGACTCTCGGACTCTCGGACTCTCGGACTCTCGGACTCTCGGACTCTCGGACTCTCGGACTCTCGGACTCTCGGACTCTCGGACTCGCGGACTCGCGGACTCTCGGACTCTCGGACTCTCGGACTCTCGGACTCTCGGACTCTCGGACTCTCGGACTCCCGGACTCCCGGACTCCCGGACTCCCGGACTCCCGGACTCCCGGACTCCCGGACTATCGGACTATCGGACTCCCGGACTCCCGGACTCCCGGACTCCCGGACTCCCGGACTTCCGGACTCCCGGACTCCCGGACTCCCGGACTCCCGGACTCCCGGACTCCCGGACTCCCGGACTCCCGGACTCCCGGACTCCCGGACTCCCGGACTCCCGGACTCCCGGACTCCCGGACTCCCGGACTCCCGGACTCCCGGACTCCCGGACTCCCGGACCCCCGGACCCCCGGACTCCCGGACTCCCGGACTCCCGGACTCGCGGACTCGCGGACTCGCGGACTCGCGGACTCGCGGACTCGCGGACTCGCGGACTCGCGGACTCGCGGACTCGCGGACTCGCGGACTCGCGGACTCGCGGACTCGCGGACTCGCGGACTCGCGGACTCGCGGACTCGCGGACTCGCGGACTCGCGGACTCGCGGACTCGCGGACTCGCGGACTCGCGGACTCGCGGACTCGCGGACTCGCGGACTCGCGGACTCGCGGACTCGCGGACTCGCGGACTCGCGGACTCGCGGACTCGCGGACTCGCGGACTCGCGGACTCGCGGACTCGCGGACTCGCGGACTCGCGGACTCGCGGACTCGCGGACTCGCGGACTCGCGGACTCGCGGACTCGCGGACTCGCGGACTCGCGGACTCGCGGACTCCCGGACTCCCGGACTCCCGGACTCCCGGACTCCCGGACTCACGGACTCACGGACTCCCGGACTCCCGGACTCCCGGACTCCCGGACTCCCGGACTCCCGGACTCCCGGACTCCCGGACTCCCGGACTCCCGGACTCCCGGACTCCCGGACTCCCGGACTCCCGGACTCCCGGACTCTCGGACTCGGACTCTCGGACTCTCGGACTCTCGGACTCTCGGACTCTCGGACTCTCGGACTCTCGGACTCTCGGACTCTCGGACTCTCGGACTCTCGGACCCTCGGACCCTCGGACTCTCGGACCCTCGGACTCTCGGACTCTCGGACTCTCGGACTCTCGGACTCTCGGACTCTCGGACTCTCGGACTCTCGGACTCTCGGACTCTCGGACCCTCGGACTCTCGGACTCTCGGACCCTCGGACTCTCGGACTCTCGGACCCTCGGACCCTCGGACCCTCGGACCCTCAGACTTTCGGTACAGGCACATTCTGCATTTTTAACGTTATTGCAACGTACTCGCGGACTCTCGGACTCCCGGACTCTCGGACTCTCGGACTCTCGGACTCTCGGACTCTCGGACTCTCGGACTCTCGGACTCTCGGACTCCCGGACTCCCGGACTCCCGGACTCCCGGACTCCCGGACTCCCGGACTCCCGGACTCCCGGACTCCCGGACTCCCGGACTCCCGGACTCCCGGCTCCCGGACTCCCGGACTCCCGGACTCCCGGACTCTCGGACTCTCGGACTCTCGGACTCTCGGACTCGGACTCTCGGACTCTCGGACTCTCGGACTCTCGGACTCTCGGACTCGGACTCTCGGACTCTCGGACTCTCGGACTCTCGGACTCTCGGACTCGGACTCTCGGACTCTCGGACTCTCGGACTCTCGGATTCTCGGACTCTCGGACTCTCGGACTCCCGGACTCCCGGACTCCCGGACTCCCGGACTCCCGGACTCTTGGACTCCCATACTCCCGGACTCCCGGACTCCCGGACTCCCGGACTCCCGGACTCCCGGACTCCCGGACTCCCGGACTCCCGGACTCCCGGACTCCCGGACTCCCGGACTCCCGGACTCAAGGACTCCCGGACTCCCGGACTCCCGGACTCTCGGACTCTCGGACTCTCGGACTCTCGGACTCTCGGACTCTCGGACTCTCGGACTCTCGGACTCTCGGACTCTCGGACTCGGACTCTCGGACTCTCGGACTCTCGGACTCTCGGACTCCCGGACTCCCGGACTCCCGGACTCCCGGACTCCCGGACTCCCGGACTCCCGGACTCCCGGACTCCCGGACTCCCGGACTCCCGGACTCCCGGACTCCCGGACTCCCGGACTCCCGGACTCCCGGACTCAAGGACTCAAGGACTCCCGGACTCCCGGACTCCCGGACTCTCGGACTCTCGGACTCTCGGACTCTCGGACTCTCGGACTCTCGGACTCTCGGACTCTCGGACTCTCGGACTCTCGGACTCGGACTCTCGGACTCTCGGACTCTCGGACTCTCGGACTCTCGGACTCCCGGACTCCCGGACTCCCGGACTCCCGGACTCCCGGACTCCCGGGCTCCCGGACTCCCGGACTCCCGGACTCCCGGACTCCCGGACTCCCGGACTCTCGGACTCGGACTCTCGGACTCTCGGACTCTCGGACTCTCGGACTCTCGGACTCTCGGACTCGGACTCTCGGACTCTCGGACTCTCGGACTCTCGGACTCTCGGACTCTCGGACTCTCGGACTCTCGGACTCTCGGACTCTCGGACTCTCGGACTCTCGGACTCTCGGACTCTCGGACTCTCGGACTCTCGGACTCTCGGACTCTCGGACTCTCGGACTCTCGGACTCTCGGACTCTCGGACTCTCGGACTCTCGGACTCTCGGACTCTCGGACTCTCGGACTCTCGGACTCTCGGACTCTCGGACTCTCGGACTCTCGGACTCTCGGACTCTCGGACTCTCGGACTCTCGGACTCTCGGACTCTCGGACTCTCGGACTCTCGGACTCTCGGACTCTCGGACTCTCGGACTCTCGGACTCTCGGACTCTCGGACTCTCGGACTCTCTTCATCTCCTCCTTCATCTCGTCCTTCTCCTTCATCTCCTCCATCTCCTCCTTCATCTTTTCTCTCATCTCCTCCTTCATCTTTTCTCTCATCTCCTCCTTCATCTCCTCCTTCATCTCCTCCTTCATCTCCTCCTTCATCTCCTCCTTCATCTCCTCCTTCATCTCCTTCTTCATCTCCTCCTTCATCTCCTCCTTCATCTCCTGCTTCATCTCCTCCTTCATCTCCTCCTTCATCTCCTCCTTCATCTCCTCCTTCATCTCCTCCTTCATCTCCTCCTTCATCTCCTCCTTCATCTCCTCCTTCATCTCCTCCTTCATCTCCTCCTTCATCTCCTCCTTCATCTCCTCCTTCATCTCCTCCTTCATCTCCTCCTTCATCTCCTCCTTCATCTCCTCCTTTATCTCCTCCTTTATCTCCTCCTTCATCTCCTCCTTCATCTCCTCCTTCATCTCCTCCTTCATCTCCTCCTTCATCTCCTTCTTCATCTCCTCCTTCATCTCCTCCTTCATCTCCTCCTTCATCTCCTCCTTCATCTCCTCCTTTATCTCCTCCTTCATCTCCTTCATCTCCTCCTTCGTCTTTTCCTTCCTCTTCTCCTTCATCTCCTCCTTCATCTCGACCTTCTTTTTCATCTCCTCCTACAGCAAATGGCTTCAAACTTCGTATACACATTAGTTATGAGCGATTTAAGGATTATTAGCCCCTAAATACGATTTTTAATTTTTCGCGAAAAATGGGAAAAGTACAAAGGCTATAGTCTTTGCACTTTTTTCGACAAAAAAATCGATTTTCTTAAAACTACAGCAAATGGCTTCAAACTTCTTATACACATTAGTTATGAGCGAATTAAGGATTATTAGCCCCTAAATACGATTTTTAATTTTTCGCGAAAAATGGGAAAAGTACAAAGGCTATAGTCTTTGCACTTTTTTCGACAAAAAAATCGATTTTCTTAAAACTACAGCAAATGGCTTCAAACTTCTTATACACATTAGTTATGAGCGAATTAAGGATTATTAGCCCCTAAATACGATTTTTAATTTTTCGCGAAAAATGGGAAAAGTACAAAGGCTATAGTCTTTGCACTTTTTTCGACAAAAAAATCGATTTTCTTAAAACTACAGCAAATGGCTTCAAACTTCTTAAACACGTTAGTTACGAGCAAGTTAAGGATTATTAGCCCCTAAATACGATTTTTAATTTTTCGCGAAAAATGGGAAAAGTACAAAGTTTGCACTTTTTTCGACAAAAAAATCGATTTTCTTAAAACTACAGCAAATGGCTTCAAACTTCTTATACACATTAGTTATGAGCGAATTAAGGATTATTAGCCCCTAAATACGATTTTTAATTTTTCGTGAAAAATGGGAAAAGTACAAAGGCTATCTTTGCACTTTTTTCGACAAAAAAATCGATTTTCTTAAAACTACAGCAAATGGCTTCGAACTTTTTAAACACGTTAGTTACGAGCAAGTTAAGGATTATTAGCCCCTAAATACGATTTTTACGGACCCTCGGACCCTCGGACCCTCGGACCCTCGGACCCTCGGACTCTCGGAACCTCGGACCCTCGGACTCTCGGACTCTCGGACCCTCATACCCTCGGACCCTCGGACCCTCGGACCCTCGGACCCTCGGACCCTCGGACCCTCGGACCCTCGGACCCTCGGACCCTCGGACGCTCAAACCCTCGGATCCTCGGACCCTCGGACCATCAGACTCTCGGACTTTCAGACCCTCGGACCCTCGGACTCTCGGACTCGCGGACCCTCGGACTCTCGGACCCTCGGACCCTCGGACCCTCGGACCCTCGGACCCTCGGACCCTCGGACGCTCAAACCCTCGGATCCTCGGACCCTCGGACCATCAGACTCTCGGACTTTCAGACCCTCGGACCCTCGGACTCTCGGACTCGCGGACCCTCGGACTCTCGGACCCTCGGACCCTCGGACCCTCGGACCCTCGGACCCTCGGACCCTCGGACCCTCGGACCCTCGGACCCTCGGACCCTCGGACCCTCGGACCCTCGGACCCTCGGACCCTCGGACCCTCGGACCCTCGGACCCTCGGACCCTCGGACCCTCGGACTCTCGGACTCTCGGACTCTCGGACTCTCGGACTCTCGGACTCTCGGACTCTCGGACTCTCGGAC
The DNA here is from genome assembly GCA_947652605.1 of Elmis aenea. NCBI lineage: Eukaryota > Metazoa > Arthropoda > Insecta > Coleoptera > Elmidae > Elmis > Elmis aenea. Next base: position 47,294,957 of record OX393582.1, on the reverse strand, counting down.
TCTCGGACTCTCGGACTCTCGGACTCTCGGACTCTCGGACTCTCGGACTCTCGGACTCTCGGACTCTCGGACTCTCGGACTCTCGGACTCTCGGACTCTCGGACTCTCGGACTCTCGGACTCTCGGACTCTCGGACTCTCGGACTCTCGGACTCTCGGACTCTCGGACTCAACTATTTTGAAATTTAATTCACAAAACTATACAAAAAAAAAATATTTTGAAAATTTTGAATTTTTTTTCGAAAACGGCTCGTTACATTTTGTTCAAATTTAAGCATTTTATAGAGTTAATTTTTCTAAGTATAATGCCGTTTGTCTCAACTATTTAGAAGTCTAATTTACAAAATTATTCAAAAAATTAAAAAGTTTTAAAATTTTGAATTTTTTTTCGAAAACGGCTCGTTACATTTTGTTCAAATTTTAGCATGTTATAGAGTCTGTTTTTCTTAGTATAATGCCGTTTGTCTCAACTATTTTGAAATTTAATTTACAAAATTATTCAAAAAATTAAAAATTTTGAAATTTTTTTTTAAAAACGGCTTATAGGATTTGGTTCATTTTTCTTAGTATAATGCCGTTTGTCTCAACTATTTTGAAATTTAATTTACAAAATTATTCAAAAAATTAAAAATTTTGAAAATTTTTCTCGAAAACGGCTCATACGATTTGGTTCAAATTTTAGTATGTTATTCAGTTTATTTTTCTTAGTATAATGCCGTTTGTCTCAACTATTTTGAAATTTAATTTACAAAATTATTCCAAAAAAAATAATTTCAAAATTTTGAATTTTTTTTTCGAAAACGGCATGTTACATTTTGTTCAACTTTTAGCATTTTATAGAATTAATTTTTCTAAGTATAATGCCGTTTGTCTCAACTATTTAGAAGTCTAATTTACAAAATTATTCAAAAAATTAAAAATTTTGAAAATTTTTTTTGAAAACGGCTTATACGATTTAGTTCAAATTTTAGTATGTTATAGAGTTTTTATTTTTCTTAGTATAATGCCGTTTGTCTCAACTATTTTGAAATTTAATTTACAAAATTATTCAAAAAATTAAAAATTTTAAAAATTTTTCTCGAAAACGGCTCATACGATTTTGTTCAAATTTTGGTATGTTATTGAGTTTATTTTTCTTAGTATAATGCCATTTGTCTTAACTATTTTTAAATTTAATTTACAAAATTATTCAAAAAATTGAAAATTTTGAAAATTTTTCTCGAAAACGGCTCATACGATTTTGTTCAATATTTGGTATGTTATTGAGTTGGTTTTTCTTAGTATAATGCCGTTTGTCTCAACTATTTTGAAATTTAATTTACAAAATTATTCAAAAAATTAAAAATTTTGAAAATTTTTCTTGAAAACGGCTTTTACGATTTTGTTCAAATTTTAATGTGTTATAGAGTTTATTTTTCTAAGTAGAATGCCGTTTGTCTCAACTATTTAGAAGTCTAATTTACAAAATTTATCAAAAAATTAAAAATTTTGAAAATTTTGAATTTTTTTCTCGAAAACAACTCGTTTCATTTTGTTCAAATTTCAGCATGATATAGAGTTTATTTTTCTAAGTATATTGCCGTTTGTCTCAACTATTTAGAAGTCTAATTTACAAAATTATTCAAAAAATTAAAAAGTTTTAAAATTTTGAATTTTTTTTCGAAAATGGCTCGTTACATTTTGTTCAAATTTTAGCATTTTATAGAGTTAATTTTCCTAAGTATAATGCCGTTTGTCTCAACTATTTAAAAGTCTAATTTACAAAATTATTCAAAAAATTAAAAATTTTGAAATTTTTGAATTTTTTTTCGAAAACGGCTTGTTACATTTTGTTCAAATTTAAGCATGTTATAGAGTTAATTTTTCTAAATATATTGCCGTTTGTTTCAACTATTTTGAAATTTAATTTACAAAATTATTCAAAAAATTAAAAATTTTGAAATTTTTTCTCGAAAACGGCTCATACGATTTTGTTCAATTTTTGGTATATTATTAAGTTTGTTTTTCTTAGTATAATGCCGTTTGACTCAACTATTTTGAAATTTAATTTACAAAATTATTCAAAAAATTAAAAATTTTGAAAATTTTTCTCGAAAACGGCTCATACGATTTTGTTCAAATTTTAGTATGTTATTCAGTTTATTTTTCTTAGTATAATGCCGTTTGTCTTAACTATTTAAAAGTCTAATTTACAAAATTATTCAAAAAATTAAAAATTTTGAAAACTTTTTTTGAAAACGGCTCATACGATTTTGTTCAAATTTTAGTATGTTATAGAGTTTATTTTTCTTAGTATAATGCCGTTTGACTCAACTATTTTGAAATTTAATTTACAAAATTATTCAAAAAATTAAAAATTTTGAAAATTTTTCTCGAAAACGGCTTATACGATTTTGTTCAAAGTTTAGTATGTTATTCAGTTTATTTTTCTTAGTATAATGCTGTTTGTCTCAACTATTTTGAAATTTAATTTACAAAATTATTCAAAAAAAAAAATTTGAAAATTTTGAATTTTTTTTCGAAAACGGCTTGTTACATTTTGTTCAAATTTTAGCATTTTTTAGAGTTAATATTTTTAAGTATAATGCCGTTTGTCTCAACTATTTAGAAATCTAATTTACAAAATTATTCAAAAAATTAAAAATTTTGAAAATTTTTTTTGAAAACAGCTTATACGATTTTGTTCAAATTTTATTATGTTATAGAGGTTATTTTTCTAAGTAAAATGCCGTTTGTCTCAACTATTTAGAAGTCTAATTTACAAAATTATTCTAAAAATTAAAAATTTTGAAAATGTTGAATTTTTTTTTCGCAAACGGCTCGTTACATTTTTTTTAAATATGACCATGTTATAGAATTTATTTTTCCAAGTATAATGTTGTTTGTCTCAACTATTTAGAAATCTAATTTACAAAATTATTCAAAAAATTAAAAATTTTGAAAATTTTTTTTGAAAACAGCTCGTTACATTTTGTTCAAATTTTAGCATGTTATAGAGTTTGTTTTTCTTAGTATAATGCCGTTTGTCTCAACTATTTAGAAGTCTAATTTACAAAATTATTCAAAAAATTAAAAATTTTGAAAATTTTGAGCTTTTTTTTCGAAAACGGCTCGTTACGTTTTGTTCAAATTTTAGCATGTTTTAAGCGTTTGTTTTTCTTAGTATAATGCCGTTTGTCTCAACTATTTTGAAATTTAATTTACAAAATTATTCAAAAAATTAAAAATTTTGAAAATTTTTCTTAAAAACGGCTTATATGATTTTGTTCAAATTTTAGTATGTTATTAAGTTAATTTTTCTTAGTATAATGCGGTTTGTCTCAACTATTTTGAAATTTAATTCACAAAACTATTCAAAAAAAAAAAATTGAAAATTTTGAATTTTTTTTCGAAAACGGCTCGTTACATTTTGTTCAAATTTTAGCATTTAATAGAGTTAATTTTTCTATGTATAATGCCGTTTGTCTCAACTATTTAGAAGTCTAATTTACAAAATTATTCAAAAAATTAAAAAGTTTTAAAATTTTGAATTTTTTTTCGAAAATGGCTCGTTACATTTTGTTCAAATTTTAGCATTTTATAGAGTTAATTTTCCTAAGTATAATGCCGTTTGTCTCAACTATTTAAAAGTCTAATTTACAAAATTATTCAAAAAATTAAAAATTTTGAAATTTTTGAATTTTTTTTCGAAAACGGCTTGTTACATTTTGTTCAAATTTAAGCATGTTATAGAGTTAATTTTTCTAAATATATTGCCGTTTGTTTCAACTATTTTGAAATTTAATTTACAAAATTATTCAAAAAATTAAAAATTTTGAAATTTTTTCTCGAAAACGGCTCATACGATTTTGTTCAATTTTTGGTATATTATTAAGTTTGTTTTTCTTAGTATAATGCCGTTTGACTCAACTATTTTGAAATTTAATTTACAAAATTATTCAAAAAATTAAAAATTTTGAAAATTTTTCTCGAAAACGGCTCATACGATTTTGTTCAAATTTTAGTATGTTATTCAGTTTATTTTTCTTAGTATAATGCCGTTTGTCTTAACTATTTAAAAGTCTAATTTACAAAATTATTCAAAAAATTAAAAATTTTGAAAACTTTTTTTGAAAACGGCTCATACGATTTTGTTCAAATTTTAGTATGTTATAGAGTTTATTTTTCTTAGTATAATGCCGTTTGACTCAACTATTTTGAAATTTAATTTACAAAATTATTCAAAAAATTAAAAATTTTGAAAATTTTTCTCGAAAACGGCTTATACGATTTTGTTCAAAGTTTAGTATGTTATTCAGTTTATTTTTCTTAGTATAATGCTGTTTGTCTCAACTATTTTGAAATTTAATTTACAAAATTATTCAAAAAAAAAAATTTGAAAATTTTGAATTTTTTTTCGAAAACGGCTTGTTACATTTTGTTCAAATTTTAGCATTTTTTAGAGTTAATATTTTTAAGTATAATGCCGTTTGTCTCAACTATTTAGAAATCTAATTTACAAAATTATTCAAAAAATTAAAAATTTTGAAAATTTTTTTTGAAAACAGCTTATACGATTTTGTTCAAATTTTATTATGTTATAGAGGTTATTTTTCTAAGTAAAATGCCGTTTGTCTCAACTATTTAGAAGTCTAATTTACAAAATTATTCTAAAAATTAAAAATTTTGAAAATGTTGAATTTTTTTTTCGCAAACGGCTCGTTACATTTTTTTTAAATATGACCATGTTATAGAATTTATTTTTCCAAGTATAATGTTGTTTGTCTCAACTATTTAGAAATCTAATTTACAAAATTATTCAAAAAATTAAAAATTTTGAAAATTTTTTTTGAAAACAGCTCGTTACATTTTGTTCAAATTTTAGCATGTTATAGAGTTTGTTTTTCTTAGTATAATGCCGTTTGTCTCAACTATTTAGAAGTCTAATTTACAAAATTATTCAAAAAATTAAAAATTTTGAAAATTTTGAGCTTTTTTTTCGAAAACGGCTCGTTACGTTTTGTTCAAATTTTAGCATGTTTTAAGCGTTTGTTTTTCTTAGTATAATGCCGTTTGTCTCAACTATTTTGAAATTTAATTTACAAAATTATTCAAAAAATTAAAAATTTTGAAAATTTTTCTTAAAAACGGCTTATATGATTTTGTTCAAATTTTAGTATGTTATTAAGTTAATTTTTCTTAGTATAATGCGGTTTGTCTCAACTATTTTGAAATTTAATTCACAAAACTATTCAAAAAAAAAAAATTGAAAATTTTGAATTTTTTTTCGAAAACGGCTCGTTACATTTTGTTCAAATTTTAGCATTTAATAGAGTTAATTTTTCTATGTATAATGCCGTTTGTCTCAACTATTTAGAAGTCTAATTTACAAAATTATTCAAAAAATTAAAAAGTTTTAAAATTTTGAATTTTTTTTTCGAAAACGGCTTGTTACTTTTTGTTTAAATTTAAGCATGTTATAGAGTTAATTTTTCTAAATATAATGCCGTTTGTTTCAACTATTTTGAAATTTAATTTACAAAATTATTCAAAAAATTAAAAATTTTGAAAATTTTTCTCGAATACGGCTCATACGATTTTGTTCAAATTTTAGTATGTTATTCAGTTTATTTTTCTTAGTATAATGCCGTTTGTCTCAACTATTTTGAAATTTAATTTACAAAATAATACAAAAAAAAAAAAATTGAAAATTTTGAATTATTTTTTCGAAAACGGCTTGTTACATTTTGTTCAAATTTTAGCATGTTATAGAGTTTGTTTTTCTTAGTATAATGCTGTTTGTCTCAACTATTTTGAAATTTAATTTACAAAATTATTCAAAAAATTAAAAATTTTGAAAATTTTTCTTGAAAACGGCTTATACGATTTTGTTCAAATTTTAGTATGTTATAGAGTTTATTTTTCTTAGTATAATGCCGTTTGTCTCAACTATTTTGAAATTTAATTTACAAAATTATTCAAAAAATTAAAAAACTTTTGAAAATTTTTCTCGAAAACGGCACATACGATTTTGTTCAAATTTTAGTATGTTATTGAGTTTTTTTTTCTTAGTATAATGCCGTTTGTCTCAACTATTGTGAAATTTAATTTACAAAACTATTAAAAAAAAAAAAAAATTGAAAATTTTGAATTTTTTTTCGAAAACGGCTTGTTACATTTTGTTCAAATTTTAGCATTTTATAGAGTTAAATTTTCTAAGTATAATGCCGTTTGTCTCAACTATTTAGAAGTCTAATTTACAAAATTATTCAAAAAATTAAAAATTTTGAAAATTTTGAATTTTTTTTCGAAAACGGCTTGTTACATTTTGTTTAAATTTAAGCATGTTATGAAGTTAATTTTTCTTAATATAATGCCGTTTGTTTCAACTATTTTGAAATTTAATTTACAAAATAATTCAAAAAATTAAAAATTTTGGAAATTTTTCTCGAATACGGCTCATACGATTTTGTTCAAATTTTAGTATGTTATTAAGTTAAATTTTCTAAGTATAATGCCGTTTGTCTCAACTATTTAGAAGTCTAATTTACAAAATTATTCAGAAAATTAAAAATTTTGAAAATTTTGAATTTTTTTCGAAAACGGCTTGTTACATTTTGTTTAAATTTAAGCATGTTATGAAGTTAATTTTTCTTAATATAATGCTGTTTGTTTCAACTATTTTGAAATTTAATTTACAAAATAATTCAAAAAATTAAAAATTTTGGAAATTTTTCTCGAATACGGCTCATACGATTTTGTTCAAATTTTAGTATGTTATTCAGTTTATTTTTCTTAGTATAATGCCGTTTGTCTCAACTATTTTGAAATTTAATTTACAAAATTATACAAAAAAAAAAATTTGAAAATTTTGAATTTTTTTTTCGAAAACGGCTTGTTACTTTTTGTTTAAATTTAAGCATGTTATAGAGTTAATTTTTCTAAATATAATGCCGTTTGTTTCAACTATTTTGAAATTTAATTTACAAAATTATTCAAAAAATTAAAAATTTTGAAAATTTTTCTCGAATACGGCTCATACGATTTTGTTCAAGTTTTAGTATGTTATTCAGTTTATTTTTCTTAGTATAATGCCGTTTGTCTCAACTATTGTGAAATTTAATTTACAAAACTATTAAAAAAAAAAAAATTTTGAAAATTTTAAATTTTTTTTCGAAAACGGCTCGTTACATTTTGTTCAAATTTTAGCATTTTATAGAGTTAAATTTTCTAAGTATAATGCCGTTTGTCTCAACTATTTAGAAGTCTAATTTACAAAATTATTCAAAAAATTAAAAATTTTGAAAATTTTGAATTTTTTTTCGAAAACGGCTTGTTACATTTTGTTTAAATTTAAGCATGTTATGAAGTTAATTTTTCTTAATATAATGCCGTTTGTTTCAACTATTTTGAAATTTAATTTACAAAATAGTTCAAAAAATTAAAAATTTTGGAAATTTTTCTCGAATACGGCTCATACGATTTTGTTCAAATTTTAGTATGTTATTAAGTTAATTTTTCTTAGTATAATGCCGTTTGTCTCAACTATTTTGAAATTTAATTTACAAAATGATACAAAAAAAAAATTTGAAAATTTTGAATTTTTTTTCGAAAACGGCTCGTTACATTTTGTTCAAATTTTAGCATTTTATAGAGTTAATTTTTCTAAGTTTAATGCCGTTTGTCTCAACTATTTAGAAGTCTAATTTACAAAATTATTCTTAAAATTAAAAATTTTGAAAATTTTTTTTGAAAACGGCTTATACGATTTTGTTCTAATTTTAGTATGTTATAGAGTTTAGTTTTCTAAGTATAATGCCGTTTGTCTCAACTATTTTGAAATTTAATTTACAAAATTATGCAAAAAATTAAAAATTTTGAAAATTTTTCTCGAAAACGGCTCATACGATTTTGTTCAATTTTTGGTATGTTATTGAGTTTGTTTTTCTTAGTATAATGCCGTTTGTCTCAACTATTTTGAAATTTAATTTACAAAATTATTCAAAAAATTAAAAATTTTGAAAATTTTTCTTGAAAACGGCTTATACGATTTTGTTCAAATTTTAATATGTTATAGAGTTTATTTTTTTAAGTATAATGCCGTTTGTCTCAACTATTTAGAAGTCTAATTTACAAAATGAATCAATAAATTAAAGATTTTGAAAATTTTGAATTTTTTTCTCGAAAACGGCTCGTTTCATTTTGTTCAAATTTCAGCATGATATAGAGTTTATTTTTCTAAGTTTAATGCCGTTTGTCTCAACTATTTTGAAATTTAATTTACAAAATTAATCAATAAATTAAAAATTTTGAAAATTTTGAATTTTTTTCTCGAAAACGGCTCGTTACATTTTGTTCAAATTTTAGCATTTTATAGAGTTAATTTTTCTAAGTATAATGCCGTTTGTCTCAACTATTTAAAAGTCTAATTTACAAAATTATTCAAAAAATTAAAAATTTTGAATTTTTTTTTCGAAAACAGCTTGTTACATTTATTTTAAATTTAAGCATGTTATAGAGTTAATTTTTCTAAATATAATGCCGTTTGTTTCAACTATTTTGAAATTTTTTTTTTTTTTTTTTTATTATTAAGTAAATCCCCTCGGGGTATTTGCTAATATTATTATAATCTGATCAAAAATTGGATCAATGAATAATTTTGTTCTAACCTAATTTATCTATGGTTTTAATCCTAAAACTAAGGTCATACTCACTAGCGTACCGTAGGATCTAACAACTTAATTACACTAATTTACCGTGTACTACAAAACTGCACTGTGCTTAGGGCTCCCATAATTTTAAAATGTAAAAACGGGACAGTAACTATCGAAACGAGTAAAAAAACGATTTTTTTTTTAGGTTCAAGGAAACCTCAATTTAATAATTAATATTTAATATTTAAATAAAATAACAAACCAAACGCAAGAAAAATATATATAATAACTAATAATAACAGGTTTATAAAGTATATTACACTCTTTGGAAAAAAATTGATATAGGTACCTATTTTATAAAAAAAGTCCAAAAATACGAAGAAATGAAGAAATATTTAAGCTAATCGTTGCTGATTGCATTTGTTTTTTCTTATTAACTATTCAATAATCCGAAATTTAAAAAGTTTATAAAATATATATTTATTTATCTATAATTATATCTACAAATTAATTTTTTTCAATATTTATTAATTATGTCATAATAAATACCTAAATAATAACGATTCAAGCAGAGTATTTACAGTTATTTAAAATTTAAAATTATATAATGCATATCATTAAAAACGGGACATTTTAGCGTCCCACTACATGTTTTGGGGACACCGGGACATTATTTGTAAAAACGGGACTGTCCCGTCTAAAACGGGACGTATGGGAGCCCTAACTGTGCTCTGCTTTTACTAACATGATCACTAAACTAACTCAAAGGGCTTCGTCCTTTTGAGTCTTCGCACTAGCTTTGTGTTGTCCAGGAGCTGGATGGCCTCGACGTTCACGTGACGGAGCAGCCGCTGTTCATGGCTACTGGCAAATCTGGTGACGGTTTGATCGACAGTCTCCATTTTGATGTCCCGATGGATATCGGTGTTTCGGCAGTACCAGGGAGCATCAAAGATGTTTCTTAGTACTTTGTTCTGATAGCGTTGTATAACTTGGATGTTGCTCTTGCTGGCACAACCCCAGAGCTGGATGCCGTACGTCCACACGGGCTTCAATATCTGCTTATATAGAAGCAATTTATTATCTGTAGACAACCTGGAGTTTCTCCCTAGGAGCCAATACATTTTTTTGAATTTTATATTAAGCTCTTCTCGTTTCTTTTTGACATGGGCTCTCCAGCAGAGTCTAGCGTTGAGGGTCATACCCAGATATTTTGCTGAATTAGCGTAGGGAATCTGAGCATCATTTATTTTTACGGGTAGATGTTGATTGCGTTTGTTAGTAAAGTTGACATGAACAGACTTGCCGTCATTCAACTTGATACGCCACGCTTTGGTCCAGGTGTGGATCTTGTCAATGGATTTTTGTAACTTTCTGGCAGCTTCTTCGTGATCTTTTCCAACAGCCATTATTGCCGTGTCATCAGCGAAGGTGGCGATTGTACCGTTGTCAAGGTCAGGAATGTCTCTAGTATATAGTAGATAGAGCAATGGACCTAATACGCTACCTTGGGGCACCCCTGCCTTAATTTCACTTAGATCAGAATAAGCCTCCTCTTGTTTTATTCTAAAGTGTCTTTCTGTTAGATAGGATTTCAAAAGTTGAGAATATTGCAGTGGCAGAATCATGTTCAGCTTGTGAAACAGGCCTTCGTGCCATACTTTATCAAAAGCCTGCGCCACATCTAGAAAGATAGTGGAACAGACTTTCTTTTCTTCCAACGACTTCTCAATGATGTCTGTGATCCTATGGACTTGTTCAATAGTCGAATGGCTTTTTCTGAATCCAAACTGGTGGGAAGGAATCAATTTATTTTCTTCGATTATCGGTATTAATCTCTTAAGCAGCAATTTTTCATATAGTTTCGAGATAACCGGCAGTAGAGAGATGGGTCTATAAGATGAAGCTTCATGTGGAGCTTTGCCAGGTTTGGGGATCATAATGACTTCTGCCACCTTCCACATCATAGGTACATACCTTAATCTAAATGAGGCGTTAAAAAGATTGGTAAGTTTTATAATAGCTTTCCTTGGGAGCCGTTTCAAAACTTCCCCTGTTATCAAATCAAACCCAGGGGCTTTTTTTGGATTGATGTTTGTTTTAATTTCAGTAAAAATTTCTTTTGGAGAAGTAGGTCTAATGGCAGCATTTTCTTGTTCTGTTGCTGGTTCAAGCCAGTCTTGACTGTCTTCTCCATCATTCGGCTGAAAAGTCCGCTCTAGATGTTCTGCGAATCTGCGCGCTTTTTGAATGCTATTTCGAGCCCAACTTCTATCCGCATTTCTGATGGGGGGATTTAGTAAGATAGGCCTTTTTAACCGCTTGGTAGCTTTCCATATCGAATAATCTGTACTATTATCGTTAGTTAGTTCATTCAAGTAGTCACTAATTGATTCATTTTTAATACGCTGGATTTCACGTTTCAACCGCTGTGTTGCATTATTCAGCGCTTTTTTATCAGCTGGTGCTCTAGACTGATGCCATTTTCTTCTAATTTTTCTTTTTTCTGAGATAAGGTCTCTGATCTCTTTTGGATAATTGTTTCCTTTTGCTCTGTATGTAATCACCGGAGTGTTTTCCCAAGCGGCCTGTTGAATATTTTTGACGAACAGATCAGCTTCATCATCTAGCTGTTCCTCTGTTCTCAGCGGGACCGAGAGATTAATTACTTCTTCAAGCTTAATTGCGAAGCTTTGCCAATCTGTCCTATTGTTGACTAATTTGGGTGAGTTTTCTTTCTGGATTACGCTATCGCCTAATGTAAGGAGTATGGGGGAATGATCTGAGTTCATGTCCCATGCTTCCTCAACATGCACGTAGTTTGGGGAGATGTTCCTGACTATAAAGAAATCAATGAGGTCAGGAATTTTGCTCGGATCTGTGGGCCAGTATGTTGGCTTTCCGGTTGACAATGTTTGACATTTAAGCTGATTGCATGCTGCTAGAAGTTCCTTACCTTTAGTTGTTGTCAGCCTAGACCCCCAGTAAGTATGCTTTGCATTAAAATCACCTCCTGCTATAAATCTATATCCTTGGCTGTCCAGAAAGTGAATATATTGGTCTTTCTTCAAAGCGTGTCTCGGTGGGCAATACAATGCTGTGACTACAACCTCGTAAGTTTTAGAGTAGATAGTACGAGTACCTTCTGCCCCACGTTAGACGTTAGATGTGTTAGACAAAGAACATTAGAAAAAAAAAAAAAAAAAAAATTTTTTTTCAAATTTTTTTTTTTAAATTATGAAACTTGTTTGTTTGTTGGTCTCAGACAGTGTCTTGATGGTCACTAAGGGTTGTTGACTTTAAAAAATTGCATACCCAGACGGTAGGTTGTCCATTAGTAAACATATTGCATTCCCAGACAGTGGTTGCCCTTGATGTTAAACAATTTAAATGAAACGTGTTTTCCTTTAAAATAAAATATTTAAAAGAAAAAAATTATATGAATCGTGTGGTCTTGATGGTCACTTAAGGTTGTTGTTGACTTTATGGTAAAAACGTACAAAGCCAGCGGTGTGTTGACTCATTATATTGGCATAGGATATTAACCTATTGCTGATTAAAAGAATTATTTTTACGTTCAAACATTATACAAATTAGCCAAAGAAAACAGTTGTAATTTAAATTTTTCGATGTTTGTGTTAACCCAGATGTTATTTAAAAATCTTCATGTACTTAACGAGTTTCACTTTAAAGCGAAAGTAAGATTATATCACCTTGACTGCAGTCTGGCTGCAGTGTGCTAAATACATGATATGTTAGTGTAAACAGTTAAAGGATTACGTATACGCATCCAATTCTTAATTTAAATGCTTGCCATACGGGTTACGTAATATTTATAACGAAACACGCTGGGGTCTTTTAATAGTAGGTTAAAATTAGTGGTACTTTCATTTTTATTTTGTATAAAAGCCGCGTTTGAATGGTAAAATTCATCAGTTCCAATCAATCAGTATCATCTCATCAAATCAACATGACTACTTCAACCCTCGTGAACATGGCATACTGCGACTACGTCTATATGTCTAGAGGGGCAACTGAATTTTTACAATCTGCCTATTCACGTCTTATAAAATCCAACTATGTTGGTAAACTCAAAATCACTGTGACGTGGACGATAGATGACCATAGATTTGATGAAGTGATCAGTAGCGAAATTCAACAACACATTGAAACAGAAATGACCCGACCAGTCAATGAATGGTATTACCAAGAAGTCTTCAAAGCGATAGAGGACAAATTTTATCATTTGTCCTCTACGTATAACGTAGAAATTGAGGGGGTTCTGTTTCAAGTTTGGTAAGAATTATTAAATAAAAATTATTGTCCTAGGTTATTTTTTTAATGATATATATTTTTTTAACAGGAACTGATGAACAAACCAAACCAAATCAAGTTAATAATGTAAAATATATTAAGATTGTACAATGTATAACATAAATGAAATAAAATATTTTAGTAGTAGAGCTATGTTAATTCTGGGCCAAAAAATATTTTTAGTAGTTTGTCTATAGAGGTTCCACCCCATTTTTTTAAAAATTTATTTTCTCACTTATTCTTGCCTATTTATAGCTGTAATAGGAGTTAAATTTATTAGTATCGTTTCAGCTTGCGCTAGTGTTGTTCACAATGAGTTTTACTGATGTAAAAATAAGCGACTCGCAGTTGGAGTCAATATTTATGCAACATTGTTGTAACTTTCATCGTCTTAATATTATAAAAATTATTTGGAATAATCTCTCAGAATGTCAAAAAAAAAAATGGAGTTGCTATGAACCTTGTTTAGAACATTATAATAATAATAATAATCATAACTATGACGATTTTGACGGACCAAATCCTTTAAAAATTAATTGTCTCAAGTGTAAAATAAAGTGATTGAAACTAAAGTGACCAGTTAGTTAATGTAACTTTAACAAGCAACATGTTGCGAACATTCTTGATTTTGTCGGTCTTGTCTAATAACACACTATATATTAGTCGACCGATCAATTCGAAATATGCTTTGATAACTTTTGATTACAACACAACGAAATCTGTGACATGGCATCACATGCAATATGATTTTTCGATTTATGATGTGAGACTTTATAAAATTAATATAAGCAATTTTAATTCAAGTAATAACCGTTTATATTTTAAAGTTAATTACATTTATAAAAACTTTACGCAAACATCAAATTGGCAACCAGTTTATAATTCTTCTTCAATAGTTAATCATAATGATAAAAATTATATTTTTGGTATTTTTGGGTTTATATTGCTTCTGAACAGTTATTTATGTTTCATATTTTATTTTTTGGTTGCAATATATTTAATAAAATATAAACGATAGCAAAACAATTTGAGAATCAACAGATTAAAATAAAAAAATTTAAAAAAAAGTGTTTTCCAGACAGTTCGATCTTACAAGTGTTTCGAATTTATAATTTGTTTTTTTATGGTTACAAGGATACAAACAATGCACCGAATCATTAAATTAATGTCGTGTACTACTTTTCCAGACTGTTCGACCTTACAAATGAAATTGCATTTTATGGTTACGAGGATACATTGCAAGTTGGATAAGTGTAGTAAGAATTAAACTGTATTGATACGCTCACATAAATTTTAACAATGTAATAAAATATACAGAAAAAAAAAAACTAATTGTGCAAACACATACAAATTGAAGGTTTTATTTAATTATCCAGACTGGCTGGCTGACCTTACAAGTTGTTGTTTTTGAACTGAGAATAATATGCAATTTTCTTTAATTCACCTTTTAAACACGTACTTGAAGGTGCTATTATTCCAGACTGGCTGACCTTACAATTATTTGTTTTCGAATAAGCATATTAATTTGTATTCAGCTATTGGTTGACGACCTTACAAGTTGAACTGGGTAGCGGGGATTTGAGTATATATAATGCATCAAGATTTACTTCATGCATACAAGTTGTTTACTCGTTGATATGGACTTAAGTAAAATTAACTCAGCGGGTTTGGTCGAGAGTGATTTCAAACCACAGCTAAAATGTAAAGATATGAAAGAGGGTGTTTTATATGATGTGTTGGATATAACAATTGTGAATACAAAACTTGGTAAATCAGTGGTGGTTGAAACCGAAGAAAACACAATTTTTCTGCCACAGCGCCTGACAGAAAGAATGGATGAAGCAACCATTGAACATATGAAGTGTTCGCAGTTGGCTCTAGTTTATCGGGGGCTTAAGGCGACTGGAAAGACTAATCCTGCTTCGTTGGTTGAATTCATTAAGCGTAAATAATTAACTGTAAGTAAATGTTAAGGCGTTAGTTAAAATTTACTAAACATGATTTCATTTTTTAGTGATTGGAAAAATGGATAATTTTAAAAACGTGGCAAATAGTATGTATTTAGTGTTAAAAGAAGCTTGCACAATCTTGCAAAAGAGCCGTAACCCCAAAAGGCATACTGTTCAAACATGGATTAATTATGGTAAAAAAACAATTCGTTTAATTTATCGTGCGTTAAGATTATCAAACATAAATATTGGTGAGAAGCGGAATTTGGAATCTATTTTGGGTCATGTAAAAAGGCATCAGTTAATATTTAAAAAATTATGTTGTGAAAAAACAAAACGTGGTGGCGGTCAGCTTAAAGAAAGGCGAGGTGAAAGGGTTGCTTGGGTTGATATTAAAAGCGCTTTCAAGAGTAGAATACGTTCGGGGATGATTGTTAATTATAAACATAAATTTATGAATCCCTTTTTAGACGATTGTTTTAATTTGTTTGCGATTCGTATAAAAAACGAATATAAAAAATTTCAATGTCCTTTTAAAATTAACGTTGTATTTTGTGCTGAATTCGTTAAACAAACAGGCGGCGGCGGCGGTGAAGCAGCAAACGTTTTTGACGAGAAACATTTCAATTCCAAAAATAACCTTTTAATTTGTAGTCAAGTTAATGACGATGAACTTAAAAAGTGGTGGTCTGATAATGTTAGTGATTTTATTAATAACAAATTAGAACAATTCGAGGAACAAGATTCGGGATGGAGTTTAGTTAATATAATATCGTTGAGTATCAATGTCAATAACTGTGATGAGTTGTTTAATGGAGGTTCATCTTTTATCAAATTGCCGCGCGAGATAGTATTGAAAAAAGCTGTTATAAATGTCAAGAATTCTGATAACGCGTGTTTCGCTCATGCTGTTGTATCAGCTTTATATCCTGTAAGAAAGCACAGTGAACGTGTTTCATCATACCCAGCCTATGAAACTGTACTAAATTTACAAAATATCACTTTTCCCATGACCATTAGTCAAATTTCAACATTTGAAAAAAATAATAACATATCTGTAAACGTTTACATTTTGAAATTGAAAAAATGTGAATATATAACTTGTCCTGTTTACTTAACTTCAAACAAAAAAGAAACTCATGTAAATTTATTAGTGATTCAAGAAAATTATAAAAAAAATGATAATTTTGAAAATAATAATAATCAACATTTTTGTTGGATCAAAAATTTTTCTCGACTAGTGCGTTCGCAGTTAACCAGTCATAGAACTAAGATATTTATTTGCGATAGATGTTTACAGTACTTTACTAGTGATTTTAAATTAACTTCACACCTAAGTGATTGCGAAAAAATTAATAAATGTAAAATAACGCTGCCGGCAAAGGATACATTTTTGGAATTTAAAAATTTTGCATACAAAGAATATGTACCTCTCGTTATTTACAGTGATTTTGAATGTTTGCTAAAACCTATTGATAATGCGACTGATTTGTCAACAGTAAAATATCAAGAGCATGAACCATACAGCGTCGCGTACTATGTCCATTGCAGATTTAATGAGCAATTATCATTTTTTAATTCGTATAGAGGACAAGATTGTCGCATTTGGTTCGCAAATGAACTAGAAAATGTCTTAATATCATTTCAAAATTATTTCAATACTGTTGTGCCAATGCATCCACTAACCCCAACCCAACAAAAAGAATTTCACGAAACGACCATTTGTCATATGTGCGAAAAACCAATGGGGCGCGAAACGGGTGTGAGAGATCATGATCATTTTACGGGGCATTATAGAGGCAAATCGCATAATGCGTGCAATCTAAATTATGATAAAGCCAAATATACCATTCCCGTAATATTTCATAATTTTACGGGGTACGATTCTCATTTTATTATCAAAGATTTAGCTCGAGCTTTTCCAGGCAAATTTTCTCTCTTGCCGCTAAATAAAGAACGTTATATTTCGTTTACAAAGGAACGCGTTGGTTCGCGATTGAAATTAAGATTTATAGATTCATACAAATTCTTAAATGCCTCCCTCGACCAATTAGTGTCATATTTGACGCCAGATCAATTTAAAATTTTAAATGCTCTCAATCCACATTTGTCTGATTCTCAAAAATTATTGCTTACGAGAAAAGGTATTTTTCCTTACGAATATTTAGATAGCTGGGAAAAATTAAATGATACCGAATTACCCGCAAAGGAATTATTTTTCAGTAAACTAAAAAACAGTCACATATCGGATGGTGAATACTTACATGCTCAGAATGTTTGGAACACTTTTAAAATTAGCGATTTAGGCTCCTATAGCGACTTGTATTTGAAAACTGATGTGATTTTGTTGGCAGACGTATTTGAAAATTTTCGAATGGGCTGTAAAGATAGTTACGGTCTAGATCCCTGCTACTATTACACTACAGCTGGGTATACATTCGATGCAATGTTAAAATATACAAAAATTCGGTTAGAATTGCTCTCCGATATTGACATGTTATTATTTTGGGAGAAAGGTGTGCGTGGCGGAATTAGCCAATGTACTACTAGACATGCGGTTGCAAATAATAAATTTCTGTCCGGATACGACAAAAATTTACCCTCTAATTATTTGATGTACTTTGATGTAAATAATTTATATGGTTTTGCAATGTCGCAAAATTTACCTTATAGAGGTTTTCAATGGCTATCACGATCGGAAATTGATAATCTAAATATATTCGAAATTGATGATCAATCTCCGATAGGTTATTTATATGAAGTTGATTTAGAATATCCTGAGTACTTACATGATTTACACAAGTATCTACCTTATGCGGCGGAACATCGCATACCGCCAAATAGTAAATATTCCAAATTATTACCAAATTTATACAATAAAGAAAAATATGTATTACATTATCGAAATTTAAAACAATGTTTGCAAGCTCGTTTGGTTTTAAGAAAGATACATAGAGTATTGAAATTTGAACAAAAACCGTTTTTAAAGAGTTACATTGATTTAAACACAAACAAGCGTCAACAGGCAAAAAATGATTTTGAGAAACATTTCTACAAATTAATGAATAATTGTGTATTTGGTAAGTGCATAGAGAATGTCCGTAAACATAGAAATGTCAAATTGGTTACAAAATGGGATGGTCGGTTTGGGGCATTGTATTACATTAACAAGCCTAATTTTCACAGTAGAGCAATCTTTGATGAAAATTTAATGGCTATTGAGTTAAATAAAGTTGAAATAGAATTTAAAAAACCTGTTTACGTTGGAGTGTCTATTTTAGACATATCAAAAATATGTTTGTATGATTTTCATTATAATTACATGTTAACCAAGTTTCCTATAAATGAATGTAAGCTGTTATACACCGATACCGACAGTTTAATATATTCGATATTTTGCGAAAACTTTTATCAACATATAAAAACAGATATAAATTTCTTTGATACGAGCGACTATGCTCAGAATAATATTTTTGATATTCCTCTTGTGAACAAAAAAGTGCTGGGTTTGATGAAAGACGAAAATAATGGTCGCATTATGACAGAATTTGTTGGTCTAAGATCAAAAATGTATAGTTTTACTACCGATGGAGGGGGTATTGTTAAAAAATCTAAGGGTGTAAGTGAGACTGTTGTAAAAAAGATGATTTCTTTTGAAGATTATCTCAAATGTTTAAGAACCAACATTGTTCTAACCGCTTCTCAGCATCAAATAAAGTCTGAATTACACAAAGTATTCAGCGTACAACAAATGAAGATAGCTCTTAGTGCGAACGATGATAAACGATATATATTGACTAATGGTATAGACACTTTACCTTGGGGACATTGCGCAGCTGCAGAATAAATAGTGGTGGTGGTGGAAAATGCTTCAGAAAACAATCAGTATTTAACAAGTCTTCTTATAATCCTAACGTATCATAAAATGAGTGTGCCGAACATCAACCATATTTTGGCTGAGGCTTGTAAAGCAGAAGACGAGATCGACCCCAGTTTGATCGATGAAATACAAATACCTCAACACATAGACTATGAAAATGTATTATCCAGACAGTTATGGGATCAACATTATCAACATAAAGTTATGTTCAGTGATTTCGTTCCGGAAGAGGAGTGTTATACGTTTTATTCATTAAATACTTTTACTCATGAAAAGATTAATTTTGTATGCTCAGACTGTTTTAATGTAGCAAAATACGTCTGGTATAATACCGTACCAAACGCATTTTCTAGAATGCATCATTGCCACTCTAACCATGTAGTGTATTGCGATAAATGTTATAACCTTTGCAATGCGTCAACTCAATGTAAATGTGAAAACTTGGAGTTTCACTATAGCATAAGACCGATTAACTTCTCTGCAAGCGATTATGTTAATGAGTTAATTGTTTAATCTTTATTTTAGCATAAGATCAATGTGCAATTATTATGTTTAACCTTTATTTTAATAAATATATGTTTACACAAATTCAATTGCATTTTTTTTTTTTTAATTTATTCCCAAAAATTGTAACTCTAAATAAATAAAACAAATCAGTTTATTTTTCATAAAAAAATTTATTACAATAAAATTGTATTACAATAAAAAAAAATTATCAGTGTATAATATTTTCTTCTCGCAATTCTTCGATTATTGAAAGTATTTCGTTTTCATGATTGTTATTACCGGCTATTTTCGAAGCCCATAATAAACGCAAACGATTGATAAGTTCAGCGGGTTTGTTCCAGTAGACGTACTCCAAAGGCCCATCAATGTATGTCTTTTTAGAAGAAGAAGAAGAAATTCCTTCACCACCCCAGGTCTGCAATCGTTTTGCTCTAGTTTCATAAGGTGTTGTTCTTTTCGATGTCGACGTTTTCGGCGTTTCGTCAAGTAGTGGTTTTATAACAAATGAATATTTATAACCTCTATTGCTTTTTACCCGACTGTTGGGAAGAAAACCATGTTTATGCAAATTAGTTTGATCCATTATTTGCTTATAGATCTTCTTATCGCGTTCTTTAACCAGACGGTATGAGGGTTTATCCATGAAAAGTAATTCGTAAAGGCCCTGTGTGCCTTTGTGTAAAACATTATTAATTTTTATGTCAGCACCGATAATTTGGATGGGTGTGCTACCTATTGACCATGAATCTGTCCCCTGATCATAATGAACTCCATAGGTATAGTCAATTTCTTTTTTATCATCTTTAATTAATTTTTCTAAATACTGACGAGGTAGCGGATCATATTGTTCGAGAAATATGTTCAAGACATCCTCGCTACTTCCTAACGTATCACGAAATACATTCTCTTCACCTTCATCACGAAATACTTCATCATCATCATCATGAGGAGGAGGTGATGATTCAGCAATGAGATCAGTTGTTGTTAGGAATTTGGGTGTAGCTTGTTGTTGTTGTTGTTGTTGTTGTAGTACTGATGTATCGTTAGTTTTAAAACTATGTTTAAATGGTGATGAATTGCTTTTTTCTAGTTTGATTTCACGTTTTATATCTGTCTTGGCTTGTTTTATAATTTCCTTCAGAGGTTCCGTTATCGGTTTATACGTTTGCTCACGTTTAAATGTTTCCTCAGCCTGTCCTAATTTTAAATCTCTGTATTTCTTTCTTACAGCTTTGCTCGTCTTAATTAATTCACTTTTTAGTTTTTCATCTTCTTTGTTCATGTTGTACACTTAACAACGAACACAAACATACTGATATTTGTATGTTAAACTAAGCAATTAATATATTAATCGCAGGTATTTTACTTAGGCACTATTTTAATAGCATCGCTATAAATTTTTTGAAGTGTATCTGCAGGCACCAACTTGATAATATCTGCATACAATTTTTGCACATTATCGATTAAATAAGTGAGGCTGTTAACCTTTTTTTCAAAATCTTCCATAAATTTCAGACGATCTGTGTGGACTTTTGCCTCGTAATCCTTTAAAGCAGTAAAAAACTTGGTACTAAATTCATTATTAACTCTGCTTAAATGGCTGAAAATTTCTATTCGTTCTGCATCACTTAAATCTAACCGACCACTTTTTAATTCTTTATTCGAACGTCGTCCAAACTTGTCGATACCAAACATTTTTTTTTTTTTTTTTTTCTTCCTTATACGTGTGGTATACTTAACGAATACAAACATACTAATATTTGTTTATTAACCTTACAAATGTATATAGCAATCAAAATTCTTACGGTAGCGACCGTTTTTCAAATCACTATCTTTATCTATAACTAACACGCCATATTTATCATCCTTCCAGCAAGCGTTGCAAATATTTTTGAATTGTTCAAACGTCATATCGGTATTTACATGATCGTTGTATACATGTAGTAAATTTGTATAATCCTGTTGAAAGAGTACAATTAAATTGGCATTATCACGAATTAATTGTTTTGGTATTTTGGAATATGTTTGACAAAGATAAAAACAGTCGATATTGTTGTGTCGACCCATACAAAAGTATTCACGAATTCTATTTTGTTTGTCACAAATTATGTCATCAAAAATAAATATTGAATTACGTTTAGCCTCTCTCGGATCACAAATACTTTCGTTATCTGTAAATGTGTAATAACCTATTTCTTTTACAAGTTCGAGAGTGTGTTTTAAGAATAGATATTTTGGCTGATTTAAAAATTTTGAATATACATACACGTTTTCGTATCGTAGACCGTTCGGATCGGTAAGCAAGCTTATCAAGATATTTGTTTTACCGCAGTTGGATGGTCCGCACACTATACAACGAATAGATGAAGGCAACAGCGAGCCATGTCTATGTTTATAATTTACAACTTTTATTGTCTCGTCGAAATTGTTTATCGGTAACGTTGATTGTTGCTTTACTAACCGCATCCTTACACTTTTTCTTCCAATTTTTTTAATTTTGCTTCTATATTTCGTACTTTAATGGTTAAACTCGCAAGTTCCGACTGCACATATTGTTTGTTTGCAACATCTTTTAGCAAGATGTCATCAACATACGCTTTAGTGGATGCATCTTGTACTTCAGTGGGATTCTTAACATTACACAGTCTTTTGTTTTCAATATTAAAATCGCCCGATTGTGTTAAAGTAAATCCTTGTCCAGGTATTCCACGTAAAAGTTTCGTTGTGGTCGCTTTCGAGCTGTGTCTTCCGAACTTGTCAACACTCATTGTGAAATTGACTGTTGCCTAACTAAAAACTTAACTAATATAAAAACAAAATTCATTAAAAGCATTTATTAATTATTAATACATTTCAAAATTTATTGCACAACGTTCTTTTTGTCAATCCAGGAGCGTTCATCAAGTCCAAGCCATTTCACGTACAACTTATTTCCTTTTCGACGCAATACTTTTTCAATTAAATAAATGTCGGGGTTCAAAGTTTTTTGTAATTCGTACTCGTAAAATCCGCCTTCAATAGGACGTCCTTGCATATCATCCAATTTATATGTTACCGGGTTGGTTAATTGAACATTGATAATTTTAAATAACTCTGTTGACCAAGATGGTGTGTAACCTTTATCAAAAATACTTTTATACTTACTTATCCTAACAATATCATTTATTTTATAACGATTTTTAACTGCCATTTTCAAATTACTATAAACCTTTAATTTTGTATCGGTGTGAAGAACATCAACCGGTTTCATGTTAGTAGTACTATGTTTACGATTATTGTAATTTTTTATGACTTCATCTAAAATATCAATCCATTTATAAGTACCACGCAAACTGAAGTGTTTATATAAATCATTCTTAATTGTTCTAATTGCACGTTCTGCAATTGCTGCTTTCTTAACACTATAAGTTGAATAATGATTAATATTGTATTTTTCCATAAGTAGTGCAAAAGATCGATTGTAAAATTCTGTACCGTTATCGGTTTGTAAGTTTTTTGGAATATTACTACCTTTCTTAAATATTTCATTTTCAAACGTTTGAGCTACCTCTTTGGCATTTTTTGATTTCAACGGACGAGCCCAAATATATTTTGAATAACAATCTATGACTAACACCATATACTTGTATCCCTTATTTTCTCTGGCATACAATCCGAATTCTGCCAAATCAGCTTGATACAAATCTTTTAATTTTTTGATAATAGTTCGGCGTCGTGGAAAGTTTTTACGAGCTGGCTTATGCAATTCATCAACAACTTGTTGTTTCGTCATTTTTTAATTATGTAGTTTACACCGGAATGGATGAATTATGTAATCGTAAATTAACTTTACGTTTTCTACAGCGCACACGCCACTCTTATGATAATAACACTTGGCATTCCAATGCGCGCTATTTAAGCGCGGTATATTTTTCAAATTAACAATTTGTTCCAAATCTTTCACGATTACATCGCCGTAAAAATATTTTCGAAGAAAATCACATTTTATTTGACCTTTACAGTATATTACAGCAGCATACTTTTTAATATCACTAAGTATATGTGGTATTCGTGATAATTCTACGTCACCATCGGTCCACTTTAATTTATGATGATTTTTGATTAGCCAATTCGCTTGACGTTGAAGAGAAGTTGACAAACATTTGAATGGAAATGGCTCTTTAAATACGTAGTGTGCGATTCGTTCACCATCCCATATTGCTATCTCCTTTGGCACAAACTCTGGTGTTTTAAATCCTTGCACATCTATTACAATACAGCTCATAATTTACGAACATCTCCATTCAATGGCCTATACTGGACTAAACAATCATGGAGAATAAGAGCATAAGCTGTGGTGTCTGATGTAAATACTTGTGTCGCTTCAAATTCCAAACGGATGTCAACTGTAGACGATTTAAGAGATTCGTTTTGTTTTGAGCAATCAAGAACATAAACAATAGAATCATGAAATTCTGTATACGTTAATAACGGTTGATTAGGACGATTATAATAACTCTTTTGAAAGTTAGCATAACTTTGATATGCTAACGCATAGCGATTTTTTTCAATATCCAAATTCCATTGTTCGTATGGGTATACATCATGTAAATGTAATTTTATATTAGACAAAAAATTATGATCAAAAAGGCTGGAATCAAGCTTTTTATTGTATTTACGATTTTTCTGAAATGCAAAAATTACGTAACGTGGTTTTTCTAAATGTCTCGAAGTTTTGACCGGCCAAACGTCTGCTTGAGCTTGACGCAAGGATGGCAGTTCATAAAGATCCCATTTGCGAAAAGCGATATTGATAGGAACATTTTTATTCAACTGTTTTAATAAATCCAATTTTGCTTCTTCGTTTAACTTAATATGAGGTACTTTCCATTGAACTTTAAGCAAGTCTAACGTAACGCTATTATTGGTGGACTGATAACAATTTTCATCACTCTTAGATCGAATCAATATCAATTCCAAACTGGTATTAATAAAAACCTTTTTATAATCCTCGGCTGATCCTAATAAATGTTTTAACGGTATGCAGGCACTGAAATTATCAGTAAGATTAGCACTTTTTTCATTTTTGAAACCCAAAAACCATCCAGCAGACTGAAGAGCTCTACTTTCAAAATCGTTGTAAGATACGAGTCCTTTTAAGGTACTAGTAATGCCCGGTTGTTTCGTAGAGTCTATTTCTTGACCGTTCAATTCTAACCTAACTTCTTCGAAAAGAAAAGCTAAGGAGTTATTCGTTAACTTATATTCGTTCTTAGTATCAGGATCTGTTTTAGTAGCCACACCTTCAATGTATAAAAAACTATCGCAAACGGCTGACAATAAGTCCTGTCGTTGTATGCGTATACGAATTTCATCTGTATTGGCAAACTTCGTAGATCCATACGGTTGATATGTATGAATTTCTTCACTCGAAATTAATTCATCAAACACAACACCGTCAAAAACATTTAATTTTTCAAACGACGCCATTGATGTTTTCTAACACGAAGTCCGATAGACTGTAAGAATTGTAAATCACCACGTGTTAACGGATTCACGGACTGTGATTTAATAGATTTATTTTGATCTGGTAATCTTCTTTTATTACTAAAATCTATCCCCATTTGTAAGTTGTTTCAATTCTAGTCTTACTGTGATTTTTTCGTTGCCAAAATCTACCAAATCACCGTCCTGGTCCACTATTGTTAAAGTAATATTATTTATACTTTTTGTTATAACAGGTAAATATATAATATTTGCGGGTTCCTTAGTTAATCTGTAACCTGGTTCAACGTTCACATCAAATTCAAAAACTGTATGCGATAAATCGTTATTATAATAAGCACCACTTGTGATGTTACACTCAATTCTAATATTTATTATCTTCACAATTTCCACAGGTTTGTCAGACGAATGTAATTTATTCGGTTCCAATGATTTGGAAAATCCTAACAATTGTCCAATTGATTTTTTAGCACTAAAATCAAGAGTGTATTTACTCTGAATTTCACACTTTAAGGTATTGTTATTCGGCCGAAGAGAAATATTATCGGCTCCAAGTTTATTCTGAATATAATTATTTATTTCTGTAACTTCGTAAGCTCCGTGTGGTATTGAAATCGTTTGCGGCTTTTCTTCTTCTTCTTCAGTAGGTATTTCAATATAATACGCTAATGTGTTATTTTTTTCGTTAACATTCGTTATAGAATTATATGTATAGAAGCCAACCAAACCAAGCCCATAGGAAAAATTCGGATCTAATTCTATCGGTGGAAAGTATGTGCTACTGAGAACGTTACTATTACCTGTTAAGGTGAATGTTCGAAACATTACTAACTATTTTTGCACGAATCACTAATACTTATTTGTTAAAAAGTTTGAGGGAGTCGAACACTTTTATTAAACTTCTCACTTGTTCGTAATCACGAAGTTGTTGTTGTAAATGTTTTATATGTCTTAATAAACAGTCAATTCTTGTTCTCAGTTCTTCATTTTTCTGCTCAGCATTCATTGTACAACTAAAATATTTATGTTTATACAGCGGTATTATATAGAAATTTTAGACATAAATGCCCGCAATTATAAGAATTATATTTTTGATGTCTTTCGTAATTGTATACGATTTTACTACCTCGAAAATAATCTACAACTTCTTTAGGCGGTCTTAAATTACCGAAACTATCAAAATAGTCAACATTCGAATTTCGTTTTCTATATGCAACCCAATGTGTACCGGGACCACTGTCATCATCTAAATTGACTATTGCACTTTCATTTTTATACGCTTTATTGGGAAGCTTATTTTTCATGAAGACACCGCGAAAGTAAGGTGCATTTTTTGCATATATCAACAAATCTGCATCGGTAAGCGCTCTACGAGGTAGTTGCATACTTAGTTTTTTGGAGGTTTTAAAAATAAACCCATTCCTTTTCTGTACGGTTTCAAATATAAAGCACCTCCTTTTGTGTTGCCTATAGCCACAGCCTCCATAACCCTATTGTGTCGTTCTGATTCTTTAAGTTGTTGCGCCGCTTCTTTGGCCTCGTTAACGGCCTTAACAATTCCTGCAGTTCCACCTGCTAGACCTCCCAAAGCCGACAAACCGGCAAATATTGCAGGTAAAAGAGGTAAAAATCCACCGGTTTTTGGTATTGGAATCACACGAGGTATTTTAACTTTTCGTTTTCCCCCCGCATTCTTGATTATTTGTTTGGCTGCTGTTAACGCCACATTCGCACCTTGATGTTCATTTTTAATGTCCGAATGCTTAAGTACATCTTTCACATTTCGTATAACATGGGTATTAAAATTAATTTTACGTTTGAGCTTCTTTTTCCTTATACCCAAACCCAATTTACGTTTAGCTTTCATAACGTTTGTCACTGTCCAAGCAGCAAATTTTTCGTTAAATGACGCGTCTGATGCTTTGACTCTCCGCCAAGCTTTTTCTTGTAATAAACGATCTGCTTCATGTCTTTTCTTTATATCATCTTTATAAACAGAATATGCAATATCATGGTCTCTACATGCAGAATCCAATGGATTTACCCCGATTTCCCCTCGTGCCAAACGTCTCTCCAATTTAGTGCCAGGGCCGCAAAACTGATATCCTGGCCAATGAATTTCAAAGTCCAATTTGTTGATAGCATCGTTGAGGAATGACATTACTATTTGTATTCTTCTCGCCTACAAGGTGTATTAACCTCCAACGAATGCAAACAACTTGTCTGGACACGCAAAAAACAAGTCTGTCGTTCTCCTCACTCAAGGTCAACGAACCAGGTGTATTCGCAAACAACTTGTCTAGACACGCAAAAACAAGTCTCAACTTGTCGTTCTCCTCAGTCAAGGTCAACGACCCAGTTGTATTCGCAAACAACGGACACGCAAAACTCAACTTGTCATTCTCCTCAGTCAAGGTCAACAACTGTCTGGGATCGCTAATTCCCAAAAGTCAACAACCTTAAGTGACCATCAAGACCACACGATTCATATATATATTTTTTCTTTTAAATATTTTATTTTGAATGAAAACACGTTTCATTTAAATTGTTTAACATCAAGGACAACTACTGTCTGGGAATGCAATATGTTTACTTAGGTCAACAACTGTCTGGGTATGCATTTTTTTTTTTTTTAAAGTCAACAACCTTAAGTGACCATCAAGACACTGTCTGAGACCAGCAAACAAACAAGTTTAATTTTTTTTTTTTTTTTTCTAATGTTCTTTGTCTAACACATCTAACGTGGGGCAGAAGGTACTCGTACTATCTACTTTTTAGTTTTGATAGTAACAGATGTGGCCTGTATTTCTATTGTTTGGTAGCTTATTTCTTGATGGTGTAGAATCGATTCCTTCACAATGATTGCACTTCCGCCTTTTGCTGTGTTGTCTGGGTGGGTAGTGTGATAAGTCTTGTATCCCTTGAATTTGATGTATGATTCCTTGGTAAAATGAGTCTCAGCTATGAGACCTACATCAATTTTTTCTATGTCCAAAACTGCTTGCAGCTCTTGCTGGTGCTGCAGCAGTCCATTGGCGTTCCATTCAAGTATTCTTAGTTGATTAGCCATTTGTGACTTTAGGAATCGCTCCTTTAGGGCAATATTCCAGCTTTGAGATACGCTCATTCATCTTCTCTAGTTTGTCCAATATTAGTTTGAGTGAATCATCAATGCCTGTTTTTTGTTGAGCTGGCTGTTGGGATTGAGGTTTTTTGTTATTTTTTGTTGTTACATTTCCCACTACTGCTTGGCTGTATGTTTTATTTTGATTGTCTCTGTAAGTTTGTTTCTGTGGATCATTTTTCTTGTTGCTTATTTGCCTGTTTTCTCGATGGGGTTGAGCAGGCAGGTTTGGCTTTTTCATTTGTCTGTTTTTAATTTTCTGAAATTCCTTAGCTATTGTGCAGCCACGGTAATTTGCTGGGTGGCCTTCTCCACAATGGACACACTTTGGAGTGGCGTTTTTCGGTTTGTCACACTCCGCTGTTAGGTGCTTCCCTGTGCATCTGACACACCTCGGTTCCTTTGAACAATATGTTTTCGTATGTCCAAATGACTGGCAGTTTTTACACTGCGGTACTAATTTTGTTTTTATAATAGGCTGAATTTCGACCCTTATACCCATGATGTCCTTTATACTGAAGATTTTGTTAACATCTTCTTCGTTCCTGAATGATAGCATGAACATGTTCAGAGGCTGTTTTGTTTTGTATTTTAGCTTCCTAGTTACATCAATGAGTTTGTATCCTCTTTTTCTAAGTTCACAGGCTATATGATCTGGATCACAAGAGTGGTGAAGTTTGGTAGCCATTACTTTAATTGGTCGGTTTTGTTTATTCTCATAGGAGTGCCATGAATAATCTTTCGCACTTAGTGCCTTCGCGAGAACTCGGTAGCTTTCTCCATCCGAGACATTAATTTTTATATTTTTATCGTTGATTATTTTAACTTGGAACCCAGTCATCATGCTAGATAAGAGTCCATGAAGTTCATTGAAATTTTTAACTCCGTCTACTACTATCGGGGGCGGTTGTGTTGCTTTTTTAGTCTTCGGTTGTTCAGCGATTTTGACCTGTTCATTTTGTGGTGGAGTAAGTGAAGTATCCATTCGTCTCTTCTTACGATTTTTTTTCCTAATCCACTCGGTCTCCTCGGCTAGTTCTTCTTCATCAGTGAAGTATTGGTCTGGCTTCTGTTCTTCTTTTTGAGAGGTTACATTTTGTGCCAAATTTTTCTCTATAACTGTATATTTATTTTGTAATTCTGCGTACATTCTTTGCATATTTTCAAATTGGGCTTGGAGGTTATTTAGTCTATTAATAAGACTGCTTTTTTCATACTGCTCTTTTTTCCAAGCGTTGTATAGCGCTTGTTCATTTTGCGACCTCGTACTATTTTCTTGAAATAGTACATTATTTTGCTGAATTAAAATCGCTTCATTTTGCGTAAGTATTTGTGCAGTTTGTTGGTGCACTTGATTCATTGTAACACGATAACTTACGGCCGTGAACTTGACCGCCGGGCATCACTCGCGTAAAATGTTACCCGCTTATCAACTGTTTTCGTTGCAAGAGAGTATCCGAACACGTCTATATTGTTTGAAAGTCAAACGAATCAATAAATTAAAAATTTTGAAAATTTTGAATTTTTTTCTCGAAAACGGCTCGTTTCATTTTGTTCAAATTTCAGCATGATATAGAGTTTATTTTTCTAAGTTTAATGCCGTTTGTCTCAACTATTTTGAAATTTAATTTACAAAATTAATCAATAAATTAAAAATTTTGAAAATTTTGAATTTTTTTCTCGAAAACGGCTCGTTACATTTTGTTCAACTTTAGCATTTTATAGAGTTAATTTTTCTAAGTATAATGCCGTTTGTCTCAACTATTTAAAAGTCTAATTTACAAAATTATTCAAAAAATTAAAAATTTTGAAAATTTTGAATTTTTTTTTCGAAAACAGCTTGTTACATTTTGTTTAAATTTAAGCATGTTATAGAGTTAATTTTTCTAAATATAATGCCGTTTGTTTCAACTATTTTGAAATTTAATTTACAAAATTATTCAAAAAATTAAAAATTTTGAAATTTTTTCTCGAAAACGGCTCATACGATTTTGTTCAATTTTTGGTATGTTATTAGGTTTGTTTTTCTTAGTATAATGCCGTTTATCTCAACTATTTTGAAATTTAATTTACAAAATTATTCAAAAAATTAAAAATTTTGAAAATTTCTCTCGAAAACAACTCATACGATTTTGTTCAAATTTTAGTATGTTATTCAGTTTATTTTTCTTAGTATAATGCCGTTTGTCTCAACTATTTTGAAATTTAATTTACAAATTATTTAAAAAAAAATAATTTGAAAATTTTGAATTTTTTTTTCGAAAACGGCTTGTTACATTTTGTTCCAATTTTAGCATTTTATAGAGTTAATTTTTCTAAGTATAATGCCGTTTGTCTCAACTATTTAGAAGTCTAATTTACAAAATTATTCAAAAAATTAAAAATTTTGAGAATTTTTTTTGAAAACGGCTTATACGATTTTGTTTAAATTTTAGTATGTTATAGAGTTTATTTTTCTAAGTATAATGCCGTTTGTCTCAACTATTTTGAAATTTAATTTACAAAATTATTCAAAAAATTAAAAATTTTGAAAATTTTTCTCGAAAACGGCTCATACGATTTTGTTCAAATTTTGGTATGTTATTGAGTTTATTTTTCTTAGTATAATGTTATTTGTCTTAACTATTTTTAAATTTAATTTACAAAATTATTTAAAAAATTGAAAGTTTTGAAAATTTTTCTCGAAAACGGCTCATACGATTTTGTTCAATATTTGGTATGTTATTGAGTTTGTTTTTCTTAGTATAATGCCGTTTGTCTCAACTATTTTGAAATTTAATTTACAAAATTATTCAAAAAATTAAAAATTTTGAAAATTTTTCTCGAAAACGGCTCATACGATTTTGTTCAAATTTTAGTATGTTATTAACTTTATTTTTCTTAGTATAATGCCGTTTGTCTTAACTATTTTGAAATTTAATTTACAAAATTATTCAAAAAATTAAAAATTTTGAAAATTTTTCTTGAAAACAGCTCATACGATTTTGTTCAAATTTTAGTATGTTATAGAGTTAATTTTTCTAAGTATAATGCCGTTTGTCTCAACTATTTTTGTTACTCGACAGCACAGATCCAAAAGCAATTTTTTAATAACTCATTCTCTATCACAAAAATTATTATTTCAATGCAAGTTTCCAACTGAACGAGTCCACTATACTTTATAAATTCATATTTGGGACCTAAAAACAGCTTCGTTTAATTTGTATTGGATTTTTACTCCTAATTGTCTCTCGACAGCCACCGATCCAAAAGCAATTTTTTAATAACTCATTCTTTATCACAAAAATTATTATTTCTATGCAAGTTCCCAACTGAACGAGTTCACTATACTTTATAAATTCATATTTGAGACCTAAAAACAGCCTCGTTTAATTTGTATTGGATTTTTACTTATAAATGTCTCTCGACAAGCCACCGATCCAAAAGCAATTTTTTAATAACTCATTCGTCACAAAAATTAAGGTTTCTATTTAAGATTCATACCGGCCTTGTCCAGTTTGCTTTATAAATTTGTAACTGAAACACAAATACATTATCTTTAATTTTTACTGACAGAATTTTATTAAGTTTCCGACTGGCCTAGTATACTATGCATTTGCAAATACACTCATGGTTAATGTGGTGTTGTTTTCGTGTTATATATGCTTGTTGAGCCCTTCCTAAAATATAATTTTATTTACAAGGTGTTAATGTACCAACTTCATAGTTTATCAACTGCAAACGTCTTACGATCTTCAACCGTTAATAAATGTATTATGCTTTTAGGAATTATAGCTTGAATTTCTGCTCAACAGGTAAAACAGTGATCATTACATGGGGGTGAAAAACTACTCCTAGTTTGTGAATTTCTTCATCTAGATCTTGAACTTTCTGTTGATGTTTTGGATTCCTTTAAACGTAAAGAACATACCTACTGTTGCGACTAAAATAAAAACATTCATAGATTGTTATGACACTGACTGTTATTGCCGAATTTAAAGCTTATAGTCTGTCTCTAATAACACGCTACATCGTAATGATTGTCTTTGAATAAGAATCGCCCTTCAGTGTTTCATTAACAGAGGTTATAAACACCTGCGTTGCAGCAGTTAAACTTAAACTGCACCTCTGCCTTCGAAATAGAAACATATCATTTGCACATAGTGGTAATATTTTATGTAATGTAAAAAATTCAATAATAAGTTTAATAATTGTCTCGGGATTTCTAGGCGAGACCATGTATGTCACTTTTAATTCACAAATACGTCACCGAATTTCTCGGTGAGACCTCGTCTGCTATTTTTTAATCACCTTGAATAAGCACAGTATAGAAACTACAATTTCTCACTCATTTATTTATTTGTTTACCGTTCTATAATTACATAAACAGATACAAACTTCAGTGATATGGAGCTATATCTTTTTTTATCAAAAATATTTGAGGTATGTTCACATTAACTCAATTATAACAGCTGATCGTATATTATTAAAAAAGTTAAATTTTAGCGTTAATAAGAACATTTAGAGCAAAATGAGAAAGACATGTCTAAAAACCATGAATAATCTTTCAACAAATGTGGAGCTTAAAACCCATATTAAGAAAATGTGTACATGCTATTGTGTTTTCAGGATTAAATCTAACAGTTGGTAAACAAATAAATAAATGAGTGAGAAATTGTAGTTTCTTTAACACAAGAATAAAAATTAATCAAAATTGTAATTATTTTAATAATTTAAGTGGTTGCTTAGAAATCCGTTCTCTCCTAACGCAATTATTCCAACAAATTTTAGTATTACCTAACAGTCCGTCCTCTAATGCAACTTAGCAGTAAGTTAGCTACCTGTAATGTGTGGAAGGAGTATTGCCATCTGTTAGATTTAATCCTGAAAACACAATAGCACGTACACAAAACATTACAGGTAGCTAACTTACTGCTAAGTTGCATTAGACGACGGATTGTTAGGTAATACGGAAATTTGTTGGAAAAATTGCGTTAGTAGAAAACGGATTTCTAAGCAACCACTTAAATTATTAAAATAATTACAATTTTGATTAATTTTTATTCTTGTGTTAAAGAAACTACAATTTCTCACTCATTTATTTACTTGTTTACCGTTCTATAATTACATAAACAGATACAAACTCCAGTGATATGGGGCTATATCTTTTTTTTATCAAAAATATTTGAGGTAGGTTAGGGATTTAGAGAGCTGTAAGGTTGGCACGAGTTGTTGTCGTGGCAACCAGGGAGTTGTTATTTTTATAGAAGGGGCACGAATGTATTCTTTACGATTCTGTATTCTATAATTGATTCTATAATAATAGTATATTATATACCAAGGTAGAGAAGTCAACTATTATAGCCTGAGGGCTCAGATTAGATCACGAGGCGCGAAGCGCCGAGGGATCTAAGGGCCCGAAGGTAAGAGTATTGCTAATTGTTTTGTTAAGGGCACTAGATTTTGTAAAATTGAATTTCAAATAGTTGAATGTAGAGCACCTATTGTCTTAGGATTACCTACTATTGCTGAACTTAATTTGATTAAACGAGTTGAATCGATACAGTCTAGTTATAAGTTATTAGATATTGATGTTTTGCCAGATAATTATAAAGAGTTGTTTAGAGGTATGGGTAACTTAGATTGTGTATATGATATAAAACTGAAAGATGATTCTAGGGGAATCATAGAGAGTCCAAGAAAAGTACCAATAACGTTATTAAAGCCCCTAAAAGATGAGTTAGATGTAATGGTTAAGTTAGAAATTATTAAGAAAATAGATGAACCTACAGAGTGGGTAAATTCATTAGTTATCGTTAAAAAGAAAGATAGTAAACTACGATTATGCTTAGACCCCCAAAATCTAAACAAGTGCATTCTAAGAGAACATTATAAGTTACCGACATTTGAAGAGATAATAGCTGAGATGTCAGAGGCAAAAGTATTTTCTGTATTAGATAGTTATAAAGTGTTTTGGCAAATAAAGCTATCTGATAATAGTTCAAAATTGACTACATTTAATGCCGGACCTTATGGAAGATATTGTTATTTGAGAATGCCTTACGGTTTGAATTCAGCTCCAGAAGTTTTTCATAGACATTTTGCCGAAATATTTGAAGGGATACCAGGGGTTAAAGTTTATATTGATGATCTGATAGTATGGGGTAAAGACACAATGGAACATGATAAAAGATTAGTGATGGTGTTACAAAAAGCTAAAGAAAGAAATATAAAATTTAATAGGAGTAAATGCAAATTTAGAGTTAATGAGGTCAAATATCTTGGTCATAGATTTTCCAAAGATGGATTAAAACCTGATGATGAGAAGATTAGAGCTATAATAAATATGCAGAGACCTACATGTAAAAAAGAACTTCAGACTTTTCTAGGCATGATAACTTATATAAGCAAGTTTGTTCCTAAATTTTCAGAAACAACTAGTCATTTAAGAAGTTTATTAAAAAAAGAAAGTATGTGGATATGGCAACATGAACAGGAAAAATCATTTAATAATCTTAAAAAAATGTTAAGTCAAACACCTATTTTACAGTATTATAACGTGGAAAAACCTATTGTAATATCAGTTGATGCATCATCCACTGGTTTAGGTGCAGTTTTACTACAAGAAGGACTTCCTGTTGCTTATGCCTCAAAATCATTAAATGAAAGTGAACGAAACTATGCTCAAATTGAAAAAGAAACATTAGCTATTGTTTATGCTTGTGAAAAATTTTATCAGTATATTTATGGGAAATCAGTTACAATAGAAAGTGATCACAAGCCTTTGCAATTTATATTTAATAAACCGTTAAACTTATGTCCTTTGAGATTGCAACGTATGCGTATACGATTACAATCATATGATTTAAAAGTTATTTATAAGCCTGGCAAAGAGTTATATTTAGCAGACGCGTTATCAAGGTCTAGCAGCATAGATAATGAAGTAAAATTTGATGATGATATGAACATTGAAGCTCATGTTAGTATGATAATAGAAACCCTACCAATATCAGATAAAAAATTGAATATATTTCAAACAGAAACTGAAAATGACTTAGAATTACAAGCAGTTAGTAATTGTATTAGATTAAATTGGACTGGCAAACCGCCAATTCCAGAACTAGCAAAAAAATATTATGCTTACCGTGATGAGCTCTATAAAGTTAATGGTTTGTTATTTAAGGGAGATCAATTAGTTGTGCCGAAAAGCTTAAGAGCTGATATGTTACAAAGAATTCATTACAATCATTTTGGCATTGAGAAATGTAAAAATAGAGCAAGACAAGTAATATTTTGGCCATACATGTCAAAAGAAATAGAAGACATGGTATCAAATTGCAACACCTGTCTTCACCTGTCTTCAAATGCAAAAAAAAAATGTTCATGAACCAATGATTAGTCAAGAAATACCGGATAGACCATGGAAATTTGTTGCTACAGATCTGTTTCATTTTCAAGACAAAGATTATATAATTGTTGTGGATGCTTACAGCAAATACATTGAAATGGAAATATTACCAGATTTATCAGCTATGGCTACTATAACATTGTTGAAATCTTTTTTTGCAAGGCATGGTATTCCTGAAAGAGTATTTTCTGATAATGGACCACAATATAACAATATAAAGTTTAAAGAATTTGCTAAAAATTGGGGCTTTGAACATAAAACCAGCAGTCCTCACTATCCACAATCAAATGGATTAGTTGAAAGACATATTCAAACAATAAAGAAATTATTACGAAAAGCTATTCATGATAATAAAGATCCGTACTTAGCTTTAATGGAATATAGGACAACCCCCATTTCTACAGATATAAAGCTTAGTCCCTCGGAATTATTATTTAATAGAAAAATCAATGGATTACTACCTGTAATAATTAAACCTACAATTACCACTGATAATATTAAAGATAAATTAGAAAATAAAGCATTAATAAGCAAATCGTACTACGATCAACATGCCCATAAATTAAAAGCATTTCAGGAAGGGGATAAAGTGTGGGTAGATAATTACTGTGTGTTTTTGCTCGTCCACAACATATTCATAAGAGAAAAGACCCTTTCTAAGGATGCATTTTTCTTAGAAATCTCATTTCTGCTGCATTCACTTGGCTAATATTTTTATTTGTGAGTGTCCACGTTTCACTTCCGTATAAAAGTGCTGGAGTTACTACCTTTTTGACCACTTCTACTTTTGTTCGTTTCGGGACTTCTCAATTTTCCAAAAATGTTGTTCCTAAACTGTTAAATATTTTTTCCACATTAATATAATGTCCGCCATTTTTCCTCTCTTGTAACGATAATAATTTACATATGCTGCCAAATAATTGTTTTTCTGTTTTTTCTTTCCCCTTTGTCATTTGTAAATCTAAAGTTTCTATTAGTAAATTTTAACGTATAAAACAATTTCATTCTGCTATATAATTTTAACAAATACAAATACGGAAATAATGAGCAAGGATGTTTAAGCGTTGACTTTTTAAAAATTTCTATCAAATTGGATATTATGTTTTGCGAAAGTGCAACAGTTTGTAAATTTTCTGTAAAAATTTGCTCCAATTCACAAATGTAATAAAAAAAAATATCATGGGGCATATATAATTTTCCAAACAATTCTAATTTTTGCGTTTGATATCGTCGAAAATGTGAGTACCAAGTTGTCTCGTCTAAATTTTGATAACTATTTCCATATTTTATACATACATCGCAAGTGTGTATGTTTAAACATTTTTTTATTAAATATCCACAGATGTATCGGATGGAATTTTGTTCAATTGTATGTAAACGATAATCACAGTCTTTTATTGATATATTATAATCAGTTTTACCTTCTACAGCTGTACTTTTAATTTCACTATCTTTTAGAAAATCTATTTGTAATTTTAAAATTTCATCGAAATCAAGTAGACAATTTTGACCAGTACAATTACTAAACAAATGCTGTGTATATAGTTTTTTGAAAGCCCGTTGGAATTGTATAGGTGTTGGATTTATTGAATTGCCACTCTGTTGTCTTATTGATCCAAAAAAAAATTCTAACGAGTCTTGACATAATCGTCTTGTACATAAGTATTCAAATCCTAAAGGATTCAACTTCTCCCATAAAAGAAGAACACCTTTTATAGATATTTGAAATCCTTTTAAACATTTCATTTTATTTGTCATGTTTTTATTGTTTTTATCAACAACTTTTAATAGTTTCAAAAAATTTATTGAGTCGGTTAAAAATTCTTTTTGATGTGGAAGTCCTTTAAATGCAGCATTATATTGTTTTTTAGCGCTTGTTTTTGATGAATTTAGGATATCAAAAAGCTTATCGAAACGTTCGATAAATTCTATTGTTGCGATCGCTTCTTCGGGCAATTCTTTTTGAACTACATAGGTAGTCATCGCTGCTGCAACCGTTGAACTTAAAAGTTGAGAAGCTAATTTTACCTTCATTTTTTCTGCTGGAGATGGATAAACATGGGAATCGGTAAGTTTTGGTGCTAATCTGCTATTTAACTTTTTTTCGAATTCATAAAAATCAATGATAAACTTTCCAGACGTATATTTACCATCAAAGAAAAATTTGTTTTTCAATAAGTTATTTCTTATTGATTTTATTAAATGAGGAACATCAAATAAATAAATAATGTCTTCTCCATTTATATTGAAAATTGGATTTTCTTCAGTGATGTTGAACATTGTCGAAGTAGCGATATTATTAGACCCCATGTCATTCACTAATGCCCTGACTTTTAGTCCTATGTTTTGCAATTTCTTAATTGCATCTTCAATTATTATTTTCAATTGTGATGGTGCACAACAAGTATGCGCATAAAAGTATGCGCATAAAAGTATGCAACTGGTTGTTTCCAATTAATAAATAATCCTTTTAACATTAACACTAATGCGTTACAAGCCGGTCTGAAGTATTTTTCTTCTCCATAATGTTCAAATCCAATTATTTCATCACTTTTTATAGTATAAAATAAATTAGCTTTAATCGCCATTTCGTCTAAAGAAAGACAACAATTTTTATCTAATTCCGCAAAATGTTCAACTTTTAATTTTAAGGCTTCGAACAGTGAATCGTTAAAGCCTGGCCTGAAGTGTATATTTTCTGTGAGTCGATTGAGTGTTCTCGTTGTAGGCAACGTAAATATTTTACTAATACTTTTATAAGCTTTTGGACTCATAAAATATATTTTTAAACATACTTCAAAAAATTCCCTTGAATATCTCCTCTGCTTAGGTGTTTT
The DNA here is from genome assembly GCA_947652605.1 of Elmis aenea. NCBI lineage: Eukaryota > Metazoa > Arthropoda > Insecta > Coleoptera > Elmidae > Elmis > Elmis aenea. The sequence continues at coordinate 47,256,843 of OX393582.1, read as the reverse complement.
ATTGTGTAAATCTGCTTGTAATTTCACAAACATTGCACAATTAGGTGGCAAAAACCTATCACACATGGCTTTAAAATCCGTCAATTTATAGTTTGAGTTTTCTTCCTCTTCATTATCTCTTTTTCGTTTTAGTCCTGACATCCTTGACTGAAGAAACCGTATTTTTTTTCGTAACTGTTGTTTTCTAGGTGACTTTAAGGTGAAAGATTTAGGAGTCTGTGTAACAGCATCTGGACTCTTTGATGGTATATAGGGCTGATGTCATCAATGATGGACTTGGATGATGTGGTAGCACCATGTAGTGAAATATGCTGTGGTGTTTTTAAGCCCGACGGGCCAGGTTCATCTGCAAAACATAATAGCACAAACTTAGCCTTAATCTTTTTTAAAACAGAACCTCTATTATCCAATTTAATGTTGACATAAGAAAGCATGAGGTCAGTTAAACAGCTTTCAATGTGTCGCTCTCTGAGGTCAAATAATTAGGCAATAGGCACTCTACTCTATTAAAAAATAGGTAACTGCTTACAAATGCATAAACAAATTTCAAACTTACCAGAAATAAAAGGAGATTCATTTTCGATTGTAACTTCCATATTTTCGATATTAACTTCCACAATTTCAATTTTAACTTCACGTATGTTTGAAAGATTTTTGTGGGAAAGCTTTCAGGGATTAGTCTCTTCACTTTAACAGCAGTAGATGAGAACATTTCATCTTCAAAATGTAAATGACAAACTCTGTATATGGAGGAGTATAGACATTTGACTGAGCGCAGCAAATATTCGCAGTCACATACTTTTGCCCAGTGTTTGCACCTATAAGTTAAATTTTTAAAATATTGCTTAACATTATCGTAAAAAGTACCTATCCACATCCTTAGGAAACCTAAATAAATGGGCACCAGGCGTCAAGTTAGTTGTTTTGCAAAATTTTACTGCACAAATGAAGGAGGGGCCCATTTTTACTCCAGATTATGTATATCTGTAGAATGTAAACATTAACAATGAACACTAACTTATATTAATTCTTACCTTAACAAGTGACAGTTTTTAATGCGGGATAAACAACTCAAATCCGGGACGTCTGTTCACTTTATAACTTAACACAAAGCTAATCAGAAGTTAATTGCACTTTATATTCTAAATGATCTAAATTCTGTCAAAATAGCGAACATATGATACGTCACGTGATTTAAAATCGTCGCGCCACTCCTTGGCTGTTTAAAGAAGTATTACCAATTTTGTGCATGCTCAATAAAAATGCGAGCATAAAAAAAAGGTAAGCTGTCCGTACTGTATGATCTCTATACTGTGCTCAGACACAATATATTTTTGATAATTTTTGTTTTAATACGTAGTTAAAATTATATTTGTCTATTAGTAATTAATTAATCAATCAAACTTCAACTTAACCTAACCTAACTAATGTTTTGATGTTGATTTTAGGTACCTAGTTGTATTTTATAAATCCACATAACTTGAGTGACTATGGATTCAACAAGATTTTCGTTAGGTCAGTAAAAATATTAATATTTGTAGTTTTTTTATTTTATTATATTATATTTCCACAGATAATGAGATTGTTATAAGTAGTGATGAAGAGGTAAGAGTCATGTAATATATTTTATCTACGACTGCTATGATAAGTAGCTATTATGACATTCATTTGCGTTAGATAATGAAGCTTTTTACCGCACTGAGTGGGATAAGAAATCATTATACAACTCATTTTGATAGGACAATTTTTGACGATTGAAGAAAAAATTTAATATGCACCTCGACAGGAAAGTTCCTTTTTATCACTCGCGTGGTTATTTGCCTCGACTTCGTCTCGGCAAATAATATCCACACTCGTGATAAAAAGTTGAACTTTACTGCCTTGGTACATAAATAACTATAATTGAGTTTGAAGTAATAATTGTTTCAATTTCTCTAGACTTTAAGTATCAAAACACTACTTTATTCTATTGGTAATTCTTTTAAATGTTGTGTTTTCATTGAATTATTATATTTTGTTTCTCAGTGAATTTGCTTTTGATAAATTTAATTTTTTATTTTTTTATACAAAATTTTCATTTGTATTTCAAATTACAAATTCAAGTTTATAATAATTATATAGCAGAGAAAAATAAATACTAGACAACTTCATGTGCTGTGTAACAATTAATTTTAAATAGGCTTCTTTTAAACAATTAAATTAATTTGTATGTAGGCGACACCATCAGTTCACAAGAACATACATAGCAAAAAAAGCTTATTTCAAAGTAACCTACAAACTTCAGTATATGGCAGTGATGAAGATCAATATGGAAATCGTTCATTATCCGCAAGTAGTCGCAAATTTTCAAATGAATTTTCTGCTACTAAAGAAAATATCGAGGCATGTATTAACCACTATCAAATCAAGTTTATAGAAATTGAAGTTTTTAATTTTAGCCTCTACCTGTTCGTTTTTCAAAACAAAGTAATACAAGTATTGGAAAAAATAAATATGATGTTAGTGATAACAGTGGACTTATGAGTAAAGAGTATGAACATGTACTGCAGGTGTCAGATTTTAATCAAGAACTTCAACGGACTGAGGTAATTGTTTTTTGTTACATATAAATTCTGGTTAGACGAATCCCCAACCCAATTGTATTACAGGTTTAATTAACCCTCTGCCCGGAACATCGGTAAATTTTACCGCTATTCTTTTTTTAACACTCACTTTGAGCGCTCCTATCGCCGCCACGACCCCCTCCCACGAATACACTTTCAGTCAACATCTGGCAAGTGCAGTAGAAGGTCAATCACAGCTATACATTACCGATATTCTGTATTAGGTATTTTTTTTTAATAGCGGTATTTTTTACGTATGTTCTAATAATGCAAAACTACTATCCCCATAAAAATTGGGTTGTATATTTATAATTTTTTATCCTGCTGTAATTATTCAAAAAGACGAAGGAAATTCAAGTGGATAATTAACTAAATGTTTCCTTGAATGTTATAAATAAAAAAAGATATTTAAAAAAAACAACTTATAATAACTCTAAATGCAAATAACATACACATTAATAACATATAAAGAAAAAACTTGAAATATACTCTAACTTAAAAGTTTGTACATACCATACAATATACATTTTCACCAGGGATGGAAAACGTAACGTAACGATACCCGATAACGTTATAATAACGATTCAATTATAAGTTTTAATACAATAACGTAACGATATTTTAATAACGTTATATAACGTTATAATAACCGATAACGTTTCATTAAAAGTTATTTTGTATCGTTATTCTGTATAAATTAAATTTTTATATGGTCATCTTTTTATTTTCAGAAGATATAATATTTTGTTTATATTTTAGAAATTAAAATGAAAATACAGTATCTCAACGTAATTTTGTACTATTTTCAAAATGTACATTTACAGATCCTAAAAATAATTTCAGAGTTACAGATGAAAATTATTTTTTCAACGTTATACAGGATGTTTCTTAAATAATGGGAAAAAATTCGGGAGGTCATTCCTTATCGAAAATTAAGGGTGGTCTTTCATATACATTTTTTTCCTTAGACGTCTCCTTTCGAAGTTACACCCCACTAATTGGATCGGTAAAATGAGGCTTTTATTTTATTTCTCAAATTTGGATAAATGTATGAAAATGATATTCGGTAGATGTTTTGTATTTATTAAAAGGTTTCTTATAGTAATATTTTCAATCATCTCCCACCTTCACATCAGGGAGCTAAAGTACGACCCCTGTTGGTTTTTTTTTTAATCAGAACTTTTTGGTGGGTTGAAATTTAGCAATTTAGTTTGTTTTTTTAAAACTTCATTTATTTAGATTTTTTTTATTCTTTAACTTTTCTCGTAAAACCTACAGTTTTTGAGTAAAAATTATATGAGTGAACATGAACCATCAAATATTCCAATATAAAACGATTCATTTTGGTGGTTATTGTGATTTGTTTATGTTCATATTGTGTAGAATTGACGGATGTAATTCATTTTGACGTTTACGTGGAGACAACGCTAAAACGCCCGTCAATTCTACCCAATATGAACATAAACATCATATTCGCTCATTTAATTTTTTACTTTAAAAATGTAGATATTACGAGAAAAGTTAAAAAATAAAAAAAATAAATTCTAAATAAATTCTAAATAAATTAAACTTAAAAAAAAATTAAATTGCAAAATTTTAACTCACCAAAAAGTTCTGATTAAAAAACCAACAGAGGTCGCACTTTTCAGCCCCCTGTGAAGGTGGGAGATGATTGAAAATATTGAAAACCTTTAAATAAGTTTAAAACATACCAACTATCATTTTCCTACATTTATCCAAATTTGAGAAATAAAATAAAAACCTAACATTACCAATCCCCTTTAGGGAGGTGAAAACGTCTTAAGGAAAAAATGTTATATAAAAGACCCCTTTTAATTTTTGATAAGAAATCACCTCCCGAATTTTTTCGCATTAACTAAGAAACACCCTGTATATCATAATTTATGTAACGTTATATAACATAACGATTCATTTTTTTAATGTTATTTATAACGTTATGTAACGAAAACAAATAATAAATAACATTATACAATAACGTAACGATTTAAAACGTTATTCCATCCCTGATTTTCACATTACCTAGTCGTTTGTGAAGTAAGAATAAATTTTATGTTTATTAACTCTAAACGCAAATAAAACATACACATTATTAATATATTAATATATATTCAATCAAGTGGATATTCTATATTGATCATCCAATCAACAAATTAGAAAAAGAGAATATCTGTACCATTACTTGTGTTACACGAAATTGCAAGTATAAACAATAAAGTTGTTAATACATACAGGGTGTCCCACAAGGTATGCCTTCGCTAATTTTTGCATAAATCGAATGTTTAGGGCCTAAATAAAACGTTTCTACCGATATAGTGAACAGCATGGGTATCTCTTAAACGGTAAGAGATACAGAGTTGGTTAAATAGGTCAAAATGATCTATTATGCAAGAGCAACTGTTCTATGGAAAAAAAAAAAAAAAAACAATAGTTTTTGCGCCATTGATGAAAAACAAAACACCAGGTTTTTAATTTCTGCTTAATTGAAATCACACTCAAAATATTATTCGACATTATTTGGGCACTTTTTTGCGTAGATTTGAAATTTGTCAACAAATTTTATCTATCTTCATTTGTTTTCGTTTTTTTAACATTAACTTTCTTAATTTAAATACGGCTGATGTTAAAATAACAAAAACTAATGAAGATAGATCAAAGTTGACAAATTTCAAATCTACGCAAAAAAGTGCCCCAATAATGTCGAATAATATTTTGAGTGTGATTTCAATTAAGCAAGTTACAAGCAGAAATTAAAAACCTGATGTGTTTTGTTTTCCATCAATAGCGCAGAAACTATTGATTTTTTTCTAGTTTTTTTTTTTTTCATAGAACAGTTGCTATTGAATCATAGATCATTTTGACCCATTTAACAAACTAACTCTGTGTCTCTTACTGTTTACGAAATCCCCATGCTGTTCACTATATTTGGGACACATGAAAAAAATTATTATTGGTAAAAACGTTTTATTTACGTCCTAAACATATGCAAAAATTAGCGAAGTCATACCTTGTGGGACACCCTGTATATATGTGAAGCTCACTTATTTCAAGTGAGATTTTTTACTGCCCGTGAGTGTCTCCTCAGCATAAAAGGTAAATTTGTGTTTGTGTTTAGCAAATAAAATTGAAATAGTGATAAAACCGGTCAAAACTGGTTTTAGAAAATATTTATTTCGTTTTCCTTCTTAAACAAATTTCGGTTAATCACGTTTAACGTTTTCGTTCCGTTCTCAGTCCCTGTTTAAAACATTAATGCAATCTCTTTAAAGTAAAATATAAATAACTGATGCCAGGCACAATGAAGTAACAGTTTTGCAAAATGTATTTTATTTGTTTTATTTGTTATTTAGGCACCAATATCTCGACACGAGAGTCTAAGTGAGAAAAACAGCTTGCGACAAACTAGTATGAAAGATTTTGCACGTAGAAATGAAGAACGCCAATCTGGAGAGAGCCCATTATCCAACGCAAGTATGTGTTTTAATAAAATTTAATTATTGTTTAAAAGACAATGGTGATTTTATTATTTATTTCTTACAATGGTGAATTACTAATTTTATGCAGATATAAACTTCACAATTAGTAGCGAATGTTCTAAATAATTTTTTACTATAAAATACATTTAATAAAATACACCTTATTAATAACAATTTTTTTTAAATTTTATTATATTTCCACAGATAATGAGGAGCTGGATATTGTACTTATAAGTAGTGATGAAGAGGTAAGAGTCTTGTAATATATGTAATTGAGTTTGAAGTAGGGTTGCCAACTGTTGAGTACAAAAAAAGAGAACATTTTTTTCAATAAATTAATTTTCTTTATAAACTTATTCGTATACACGTTTTTTACGATAATTATATAAGATTGGTAACTTAAAAACAAATTCTAATTGCACATAAAAATTAAATGTAGTCATTTTTTATTCATCATCCTCACTTTCGTCTTTTTTGTATTTATCCACACAACTAATTTCGGGTAGTTATTTATTATTTTCTTTTATTTCATTATAAAAATCGATACACGAAATGTTCTTATAATTATAAACTATCTTCCGCGTACAGTGGAAATTTTAAGTTTATTTCTCTCTTTATTCCACTGTCCGCCGATCATGGAAAATATTCTCTCCACGTTCGCGTTTTGGCCAGGTATTGCAAAATTCACAGATTTTTAGTATTTCAGAATGAAACTCAAAAGTATTTTCAAATTTAGAGAGGAACTTTATCTTTTGTGCATTATTAAATAATTATTAATTAGCAAATTTTAAAAAAGAGGACATTTATATAAATAATAAAAAAAGAAAGAGAACAAAAATATTCTCTTAAAAAAGAGAACATGTTCTCTTTAAAAGAGACCTATTGGCAACCCTAGTTTGAAGTAATAATTGTTTCAATTTCTCTAGACTTTAAGTATCAAAACACTACTTTATTCTATTGGTAATTCTTTTAAATGTTGTGTTTTCATTGAATTATTATATTTTGTTTCTCAGTGAATTTGCTTTTGATAAACTTAATTTTTTAGTTTTTTATGCAAAATTTTCATTTGTATTTCAAATTACAAATTCAAGTTTATAATAATTATATAGCAGAGAAAAATAAATACTAGACAACTTCATGTGCTGTGTAACAATTAATTTTAAATAGGCTTCTTTTAAACAATTAAATTAATTTGTATGTAGGCGACACCATCAGTTCACAAGAACATACATAGCAAAAAAAGCTTATTTCAAAGTAACCTACAAACTTCAGTATATGGCAGTGATGAAGATCAATATGGAAATCGTTCATTATCCGCAAGTAGTCGCAAATTTTCAAATGAATATTCTGCTACTAAAGAAAATATCGAGGCATGTATTAACCACTATCAAATCAAGTTTATAGAAATTGAAGTTTTTAATTTTAGCCTCTACCTGTTCGTTTTTCAAAACAAAGTAATACAAGTATTGGAAAAAATAAATATGATGTTAGTGATAACAGTGGACTTATGGGTAAAGAGTATGAACAACATGTACTGGAGGTGTCAGATTTTAATCAAGAACTTCAACGGACTGAGGTAATTGTTTTTTGTTACATATAAATTCTGGTTAGACGAATCCCCAACCCAATAATTGTATTACAGGTTTAATTAATATCCCTTATCTGAAGTTTGCAAATGACTTTTCTTTGATTCCATTCAATATTAAATTATCTTGTCCTTACCCCCACATGTCAGTTTTTTTTAAAGTAAGATTTTGTTTCGAGTTTCACTTTCACCTAAAGGGGGTTCTAGTTTTAAAATTGTCAACAATTTATTCATACCAGAAGTACAAAAACTTTGTGAAATAAATATGTGCGCATCACACACTACGAAATTCATAGTTTTGGAATTTTAGACACGCAAAGGATGTTTAAGCTGTATTTTTTCCGTTACACTACCTATTTGTTGAATATTTTTTTAAATTGTAAGTCTTCTCTTTGGAAGTGTATTTTTTTTGTTGAAGTGAAGTACCTGTTAGTCTTATATTTAACCCGGCGTGACTCGCGCAGGGTATTCCAGAAGACAGCCCAGCCTCGCTTTTTTCTGTATTTACTAATACGATAACAATCTTTGCGTCTCCTCTAACTGATTAACGATGACGATGGGTTTTGATGTTCACGGACACAGTGTTCTCTCCAGGCCCTTTCTGCGGTAAATTGTACACACGAACACGATTTTTATCTAAAAACATTAAAATATAGCAAGTTCTGTTTTAAATTTGTTTTAGTACTAAAAATCTATGCATTTTAATTAAATTAGATCCTGCTGTAATTATTTAAAAAGACAAATGAATGAATTCAAGTGGATAATTAACTAAATGTTTCCTTGAATGTTATAAATAAAAAAAGATATTTAAAAACTAACAACTTATAATAACTCTAAATGCAAATAACAAACACATTAATAACATAAAGAAAAAACTTGAAATATACTCCAACTTAAAAGTTTGTACATACCATACAATATACATTTTCACATTACCTAGTCGTTTGTGAAGTAAGAATAAATTTTATGTTTATTAACTCTAAACGCAAATAAAACATACACATTAATAATATTAATATATTGTGACGGACCGTACTGTACATAGGCCGTACTGTTGTGTAAGAGTACTTATTACTCTTATATTTATTGTTGATAACTTTGGCTCGTGATCGTCTTTGTAACGTGGTTGGACCCTTAAACATTGTTTTACGTAGTACACAGGTCTAGAGCAATTAGTACACAGTAAGCAATAAATAAAACAACAATTTTAACAACAAACTCCTTTATTTTTCGACTGGCTGTACATTTCTCGGGGGTTCGATCTTAACTATCTGTGCGACCGTCTGAAGGTTTTAGGTTCCCTGTTGCTGTCCCTTTTTTACTGTCGTTGCATCTTTGTCATTCTTTCCTATAAACACATATTTGTGCGAGTAGTTTGTTCTACTTATGATGTACAACTTTTTCAACAAATCGTTTGTTGATTGACGAAACCCAAATGCTGACGTTGTAGGATCCAAGTTATGGCCGTAATATTTTAACGTTAATGTGTTTTTACTAAAGTAGAAATCCTCCTAACTTGGCCCTTTTGAAGTGTTACGTGTTTTAGTAACTGATGCATCAGCATTTGTTGCAATGTTATTCATTTAAAAGTAAATGAAATAACCTTGAAATAAAATAAAATAATTAATCTCAGGCGGGCTGTTACATTCCCCCCCTGGGTTCGGTGGTTTGCTATTTAGCAATACCGCCGAATCCATTGCGGGCGTGCTTTCACTCTTACTGATTTTTTTATTTTTTTTTAATGCTCTGTTGCTGGTTAAAAATAATATCTAAGTACAGTCGTCAGTTGGATTGTTGTTGTTATTGAACGGAGTGTAATGGCTCCGTTGCAGTAACAAGAATATCGTTCAGGTACAGTCAATAATTTTGATTCGTGAAATGTTCAGCTCCCAGCGAGAGATTCGCCAGGAAGAACTAGTACCGAAAATTTTGATAAACAAAAGAACGCCCAGTCCAGCTCCCAGCGATTACTCGCCAAGAAGACCAGCGTCAATGAAATTTCTTGGGCTTTAGCACCCAGCGTAAAACGCCAGGAAAAATCCTCAAGAAAATGACAAGTAAAATTAGTATGTGTAGGAAAACAAGTCCAGCTCCCCGCGACGAACGCAAGGAAGACTTGTAGTTCTTGTTCGGATAAAAATCACGAGTCAAGTTTTTTTTTTTTTTGTCATCAGAAATAAGTCTGACTGCTACACTTTTTTTTTTTTTTTTCGCAATGCATCTGACTGTTTTTTATTTTAAGTTATAATTATCAGTGGGTATTCACACTGTATCCCTCGCTGTTTTTATTTTTTTTGTTTTTGTTTTTTGTTTTGTTTTTTGTTTGTTTTTTATTATTTTTTTTTTTATTTTTTTTTTTTTTTTTTTTTTTGTTTGTTTTAGTACAGTTGTCAGTTAGATTATTATTGAACGGAGTGTAATGGCTCCGTTGCATTAACAAGAATATCGTTCAAGTGCAGTCAATACTTTTGGTTCGTTAAATGTTCAGCTCCCAGCGAGAGACTCGCCAGGATGAACTAGTACCGAAAATTTTGATAAACAAAAGAACGCACAGTCCAGCTCTCAGCGATTACTCGCCAAGAAGACCAGCGTCAATGAAATTTCTTGGGCTTCAGCTCCCAGCGCAGAACGCTAGGAAAAATCCTCAAGAAAATGACAAGTAAAATTTGTATGTGTAGGAAACCAAGTCCAGCTCCCCGCGACGGACGCAAGGAAGACTTGTAGTCCTGGTTCAGATAAAAAACAAAAGTTAAGTTTTTTTTTTTGTCATCAGAAATAAGTCTGACTGCTACTCTTTTTTTTTCGCAATACCTCTGACTGTTTTTTTATTTTAAGTTATATTTATCAGTGGGTATTCATACTGTATCCCTCGCTGTGTGTGTTTTTTTTTTTTAACATATCAGTATGCATCCGATTTTTTTTGTAGCATATCTGAAATAAATCTGATATTTGTTGGTGGTTAAAAGTCGCATCAGGAGTACATCTGACTGCTATTTTTGTTTTTTTTTTCCGTTATGCATCTGATTTTTTATATATATATATATATATATGTGTTGAACTTGGTTATAGAATACCAAGAAACAAATAAATATAAACAATCTTCCCGATAAGGGCAAGCAATTGTTTAAGACAAGGGATGAACAAGGGATTGAAGAGGAAGATTTAAAATTAAGCAATTTAGTTGCCAGACCAGGTACGTATAGTTATAATAGATAATACAAACTCTTCTAGGATATTTTCACTGTTTTACAGTTACTATAAAATACATTTAATAAAATACACCTTATTAATAACAATTACTAAACAGAAGCAAATACACAAGTGTGGAAGATCCTTAAGAATATCTACAATCCTTAATTCCTTAAGACAAGTGCCTGTGTCAGACACTGGCATATGATTCAATCATTTTTATGCATATCTGTGTCTGGCACAGGCGGACTTGTATCGTGCCGAATAAAACTTTAAACGCCCCTAGGAGACACGATCTAGTACAAATATAAAAAGTGTGAAAGATTAAGCTAGTGTACCGTTGGTCATGATAGCGGTACTGTTATAAAAAGAAATTAATTAGAACTTATTAGCCCTCCAAACCCGTTTAAACATGTCCTTATAAAATGTCCGCACTAATTGTGTTATTTGTATTGTAATTTTTTTTGTAGCCCCCAAAACATCCCAAACCACTAAAAATGTAAAAATATCCTAAAGTCGTACAGGCTAATCAGACAACTACTACAAATATATTTATTATCATAGAAATTTTCAGTTTAATTTTCTCTTCCAGTTTTAACACACCATATATATTTTTTGGACACTGAAATTCAATTGAGTGTTTATTATAAAGACAACTTTCGTCGTAATTTAACCGACCTCATATTTTTAATGTTTTTGAATTTCGAAACTAGGACACACCTATACATTATTATTGCATTAGTGATTGTAGTGCTAATTTTTAATGTTTATTAGGACTTGCTACGTTAAATATGCAAAAGGCTCTTACAATGGATCGATTGGAACAATTGTATGAATCTTTACAAAATTGTCCTGGAGAAGATCAACTGGCTATCGATCCGAAAGGTTTAGATTTGGAACTCATGATACATCAAAAACGAGCATTGCTGTGGTTAATTTGGCGTGAAAAAGAAAAACCTTCAGGTGGCATTTTAGGTATGTTACCTTAATTCTTAATAATCAGTTTATCCTCATTGTTGATTAACCCATTAACCCTTTCGCTACGGAGCACGATTTTGAGAGGCGTGCCCCGTGAACGGAGCTCGCTCGCTGTGTGCGTATTCATACAGTCTTCGTACATGGATTACGTCTCTGCGTAAATTTACGTTGTTCATATTTTAGTATTTATAGTTCATATACCAAATAAAAATTATTTATTAAACAAATTATATTTTAATTTTTTTCTTTTGTACTACACAATTGTATAACTTAAAACTTTTTCAAAATTGGAAAACAAAAAACCAATAATTCATTTTACTTTATACCTATATAAAAACTTTAAAACATTTAAAATTAGAAATAAACAAATAAAGCAAGAATTCACTTTACAATATATCTATATAGGTACCTAATAACTTAAAACAATTCCAAAATTGGAAAACAAAAAAAGCAAGAATTCATTTGACTATATAGCTATATTGTTTTTGAGCTTTCTAAACAATGTTTTCGAAACGTTACACTTAAATACTCATACAGAAATAATAATTAATATACAGTATTCGCAGGCGAACCAACTATACACCGCTACTTTTAGTAAACATGTCAAAACATTAATTGGAATCGCTTTGTATATACAGTTTATATTACAGGCAGACTATGTATTGTTCATTCAACGCATTCTAACGATGTCCGCTTGTAAAACACAGCTACAGCTTGCCAAATACGTACGGTCTTCGCTCATGGGGTACAAAAACTTAAACTGTATCGATACGGTTTTCGGAGCGAAAGCGACAGAGTATGTTACATACTATCATATAAGCAACTTTCACATTATAAGCAACTTTTAGATTGGAATTGGCCGCCATTAGTTGCTTATAACGCGAGCTCATTGTACTTGCAAATATTTCAAAAATCGGTAAAATCTAGTGTTCTATGACTTTTTATCAAACTTTTTTTATCTTAAAATTAGTTTTAGACCATGCACCAACTTTTATCAAAAATAAAATTTTCTGAGAAAAAAATAATAAAAAACTTTTCCATTTGTTGCAGACTTTTTGAATGATGCTGTATAATAATATAATAAACTGGTAGGTTAAAATACTAAAATTTTTTGGCTTTGTATAATTTACCAAAGACCATCAAGTTCAATTTATGATTGCCGGTGGACTTAGCACACGGCATAATAGTAACTGGTTGTTTAGATATTTTTCTCCCGGGAATATTTTTCTTACGTGAATGAACTACGGTTATGTCCGGTAAACACTTGTAATAATCTCCTAAAAATAAAATAATTGTTAAAAAATCTATTGTTCATCTAATTTTTAAACGATATTTTACTATCCTTTTAAGTAACCTGAATGTTAAAAAAAACTAAAAGTGCTATACAGGGTGTGTATAAATTGGCGGAAGCGCTACACGTGACGATGTTTTTCGTAAAATTCTAAGTCGAAAATCTTGATACGAAAATGTTATACCATGCTTCCTATGGCCTCAGGAAGCATTTAAAAAAAAAAAATTGGCAACATTGCATACATTGATTTGCGTTTGAACATTTTTTTTATCAGCAATTTTTACTCAGGTATTTACAATTTTTGTTCGAACTGAAAGCCTTTAGTTCGTAAACATAGCTGCAAACTTTTGGGTATCGTAAAACACAAACTAGAAATAATTACGAGAAAAACAGAGATGACAGCTAATGACAATGTTGCCATATGTATTGTTTTCATTCAAATCGGTGATTAACATATTTTCAACACTAATTTTTGAAAGGAAGAACACAATATCTAGGAAAAAATACTATTCGAAATTTATTTTTATTCCAAATTGCAGCTTTTTCAGTTGCAAGTATTAAATAATAACGCTTATTAAAGGACTAAATGTCAAAACTATGAGGACCTCTTGCAGACACAGCAAGCATGGTACAACATTTTCGTAATAAGATTTTCGACTTGAAATTTTACGAAGAACATCGCCACGTGTAGCGCTTCCGCCAATTTTTACACACCCTGTATAGGGTTTCTTATATTTGACCATTTTGCTTGTCCCGGGATTCCGGGAAGAAATCGGCCTTTGTCCCGGGATCGTGGGATGTAATAAATTATGTCAATGATTTTAAATAATTAATCCAAAAAACGGAGGGAGGGGTTGATTACTTAAAAACAACTCCAATTCATATACAGGGTGTTTCATAATTGAATGCTGATCCCTAAAGCTAAGGCCGCACTGCGGGATTTTTGGCTGGAGGGTAGATGGTAGATACACGCCGTCACCTGGCGACAATCCAGGCGCATTGTTTCACAACAAATTGTCGCCAGGCGACGGCGTGTATCTACCATCTACCCTCCAGCCAACCCTCCCGCAGTGCGGCTTTAGCTTAAGGGTGTTATTCCTTGGATGCTTTTAAGAAAAAAAGTTCATATCAATGTAGGTCCGCAACCGCCGTATTTTTGAGATACAGGGTGTTTTTTGAATTTTAGTAGGTACAATGATCTAATTTTTACAATAAATTTTAGTAATGTGATTTAAGAAAACAAAGGTGATCTGTGCTTCGATCACTTAGTATTTTTCTTGATTTATTAACAAAAAGTCCTGCTGTATAAAATGTCTCTGTCTCTATTGGTGTAGGTGAAATTGTCTTGAGAGCATCTAGCAGCAAACATTGTTTTTATCAATTAAATTTCATTTATAAGCTATTCTGCATCGCAGTACCAGGGTACACAAAACTTAAGTATTTTGAAGATATTAAATTTGTCATGGAGACTTCTTTACACCAAACTAAAAGCAAAAAATATAAAAGAGAAAAATTATTTTGAAATAAAAATAAAGTTTTTCCATAATTTAGTAAAGATATTTATAATAAATTCTGATGTTATGATAATATTACAAAGATCTTAGCTCAAAATAAACGAAAATAACAATTTTTTCAAATCCCGGTAATTCCCGGGACAAAAGCATTTCCCGGGAAATATAAAATAGCTTAAAATGGACCGGGATCCCGGGACAGAAACCCTAGTGCTATATCACTCAAGATTTTTGTAAAAATTAAATTTTACGAAAACGCTTGACTTTAAACCTATAGATATAATCTTCTACATTTTTTAAAGTAAATATTAAGAGGAATCCAAAAATGTAAAAATATGCAGATGTTCTATTTAAAATTTCAAAGTTTAAATCCGTTTCCGGTTGAATCGGAAGTCGCATTGCAACCTTAATATTTCCATTGTATCCGAAAAATACTATAACGCTCAGATACAAAATTTCATTGTTATATCTGCAATAGTATTTTAGATATTTGTATTTTTAACTGTCACACTGACAGTTGCTATATCGTATACTCCCATACGATAGTTGCTTATATCGAGTGTTGCTTATAACGCGAGCTCACTGTACTTATTATTAAGATTTTTTTAAAGAAAAAACGTAGTAACTTTTGAAATAACGACTGTTACATAAATGTAACGCTAGGACATTTAACTGCTATTGTTTAAGTTTTTAAAGAACACTTGGAATTTATGCTTTTATTAAATATTTCCAAATCGAATGGGCTTTCCCCTAATAAATTCTTTACAGGTAGATGTGGGAGTAACGCGTGCCGTGTTGAAGTGAGGACGACCTTTTTTTTAGGTCACTATCCTCTTTTTCAAGTTTTATAGTTAGTGACGCGGGTCGTATTTGAGGACCCAGTTTTTAGGTCATTGGCCTTTTTTAAAAAAGTTTTTTAGTAGAAGTAGCGACGGAATTTATTCAATAGTTGAGGTCGCGGGCCGGATATGTTCGGTCCGCAGACCGCCGACCCCCGATTTACATCCATGCTTTCCATAATATTTGATCACAGATTCATCATAGTCATTTTAGAGGGCACAAAATTACGTAAAAAACGCGCTTTTAGCAGATTACTTCACTAGTATAAAAGAAACACTGCATGGATAGCCTTGCGTTACATATATGTAACGCAAAAAATAAGAGAAGAAAAAATATATAAAACTTTAATTTCGAAAATGGATTGATTTTATGTCGTAATATAAATAGTTTGCTTTCACATGAGGCCTCACACATGTAATTTTGAAAAACAATAGAGCGTCTACAATATTTATTCAAAGCGAATGTCACAGTCTATTGTCCGTTTTATAATCCTTCCGTTTTGAAAAGTAAACAAACTGTACTGCGGTAAAAAACAACCAATAGGCTCTGTATATCTTGAAATGTATCTATTTGTGACTGCATAAGTAGCGATACTTATTAGTAGAAATGCCAATTTACCCCGATATAATAAAATACATAGTATCCTGCATGCGTTACTTATTTGTAACGCCAGGTTAAAATGGGTTAATGTGTACGTAACAAATATTAATTTTTAGCTGACGACATGGGCTTAGGTAAAACGTTGACCATGATTTCACTTCTTTTAAAATCTAAAGAACTGGACGAGGATGAAGATTCAGATGACGAAAATAGTCCAAGCAGAAGTGACTATAAATACAAGGGTGGCACGCTTGTTGTGTGTCCAACTACACTTTTGCAACAATGGGAACATGAAGTTAACAAACATGTCAGAAGGGGAAAAATTATAGTGGAATCGTATCATGGTCACAGACGAGAAGTAAAACCTAGAAGGTACAATATATAATCTTGTATTGAAAACACTATTTAGTACTCTTTTTTTTTCTTACCTCAATGGAAACAATGTTTTATCATAGAATCAAAACCTGACGACTATCTGTGTTTTAATATTTTACTTATGTTAAATCGTGTATAATTTTATTTGGTTTTGCAACAAATCAAAAACAATTACATATGGCATTAACAAGTACGTTTTACTATACACTCAGTCAGTTTGGCTTGCCAAAATAAAGAACAACGAGAAAAAGCAACAAATAATAGGCATGATTGATTTAGACCAACATTTTTTGGTAAAATGGAATTATTGCACCATAACTTTTGGCAGATATTATTTTATGAAACATTTGTTAACCCTTTAACTGACAAATTAATTTATCATAGTTGTCATATAAAAATGACCTTTATTTAAAAAGGCGTATCTCTTAAACCATTGGGAATATCTAAGTTCTGTTTGTTGCAAAAACTTTGTTACAATTTCGTCTCAGCATAGTTATAAAGTGACCAGATGTTTTATGCTGTAATGCGGGACGTGTTAAAAAAAAAAAACTCTAAAGGTAGTGTGAATTTTCGCCTGTTCTCAGAAATTTTTTACGGTTTCTTGTTCCCGAATCTCGAAAAAAATCGGGTAATGCCGGAAATCTGGAAAATTGCACTTTGAACTCGTTAGTACTCACAATAGGAAATAGATGTACTACACCTCTTTGAAATTTTCCTATTTTAATTGCCAGCACTGTTGGAAAAAAATATCACAAAAAACTCTCATGGATAGTTTCAGAGAACCCCAGACATACAAGCGCGACACCAGCTTCAGCTATCGGATCACATAACTAGCTAATTTTAGCGGTGCTAAATAAAATTTGCTCACTGGTGTACTACGAAAAT
This sequence comes from Elmis aenea, assembly GCA_947652605.1. NCBI lineage: Eukaryota > Metazoa > Arthropoda > Insecta > Coleoptera > Elmidae > Elmis > Elmis aenea. Next base: position 47,239,492 of record OX393582.1, on the reverse strand, counting down.
TAAATGATGAAGATGATGTCGGCAATTCCCGAAAAACATGCGATTTCCGAAGGTTCCAAATTGTCAGGAATTTGGAAATTCAAAAACGGGTTCAAAATGCATTAAACACGTCAGCGCTATCTAGTTTAATGAATTAATGGCAACTTTGTGCAACAGCAAAAGTGGTTAAAATGTTGCGTAACTAATCCAGGACAGTTTTCAATGCGGGACAAACAACTCAAATACGGGACTGTCCCGCACAATTCGGGATGTCTGGTCACTTTAGCATAGTAATGACCTATTTATACAAATAAAAAAAGTTCTCGCATGTAACATTTTATGCCGAACTCGCTTTCCAAAATTTATGAGGTCGTACTATAATCTTAATCGACAAAAGTTATTAAACCCTGTGAAGAATAATTTTTTACACAGTGAGATTCGGCCAATCGAAGAGAATAATTTATTTAAAAAATCGCCGAGTTACGATAATAAATAAAGAAGTTATTAAGTTTTACGCATTAAAAAAGTTTGAAAACACATTTTGAAAATTTCATAAAATTGCGTGTTTCTTTATTTTGGCAACACTGCACTACGTCGAACATCTGAAATTTGGTCCCGGAGGATGATTCTTCTATGGCAAACCTCGATTTAAGATGCATATTGTTAGGTTGTATAAATAGTTAAAACAGACATTTTGGTGACCAGTTTGGATGCGAACTGAGTTCGTCATTACCAGTTAAAGGGTTAAAAAACTGACCAAACTGAGTGCAAAATGCTATTTAACAATATCTAACACATAAGAAAACACATGGTACATTCAATTTTGTGCTATTTTTATTGTTAAATTGTATTAGAAACTTGACAGACTTTCTAATGTAGGTTACTTAGATATCGAAAATGATACTTTTTTTTGACTACTCACGTATAACTAGCACCCGGATTGTAGTAAGCAAAAATGAGTAAAAATTGTGCGTGCACCAGTAATAAAGTTTTTAATTAATAGATTAGCCAGACATGATATGGTAATTACCACCTATACTATTGTCATGAACGAAGGTGAGAAACAAGGACCATTATTTGCAATTAGGTGGAGACGAATTATTTTGGATGAAGCCCATTATATCCGTAACCACAAAAATCAAACATCTGTAGCCGTATGTAATTTATCAGCCCGATCACGTTGGGCTTTAACGGGAACTCCTATACACAACCAGGAGTTGGATTTGTATGGACTATTAAAATTTTTGAGGTATTCTCCTTTCGATGACTTAGCTGTATGGAAACGTTGGCTAGCTGATAAAACTACTGGTGGACAGCAGAGATTAAATACTGTAATATCGTCATTAATGTTGAGACGAACAAAACAACAACTGCAAGAACAGAATGTATTGAAATCTTTGCCTGAAAGAACTTGGGAATTGATTAAAATCAAACTGGATCCATCAGAAACCAGTCTCTACCAAAAAATCTTGATTTTTTCAAACACATTATTTGCACAGTTTTTACACCAACGTGCAAGTAAAGAAATAGGACACGGCTTCAATTTAAATTTTAAAATGCAAGGTAAGTTATTTTAATTTTAGTTTAGTGACTACCGATTTCGTAGCCCCTTCGGGGCTTTTTCACCGCTAGACCCTGCCTTGCATGTAGAATTCTCTTTGTACATAGTTTTTTTTGCGCAAAAAACTACATTTCATTTGGTGCAATTTAAAATAACATTCTTAATTAAATGAATACCAATAATTAACAATATGCAGTAAACTAGTTTTCATTGGTATGTTTATCAGCCGAACATTAAATAGACATCGTCATCTTACTAAAGGGGAAAAAGCTTTCATATGTTGACAGCTTGGACTATGCAAGTAAAAAATACAAATTCACATTTGTCTAAAATTGTGAAATTAATCTTAACTAAAGGTGTTCCGTGACTTGCATTTGAAGAGTGTCGATATCAAAGTGTAAGCTGCAAGCATTTTGGTAACATCTTCATGACTTGGAGTTAACAAATATAAAAATTTATTTAAAAAAATCTTATCCATACCAGTTTCAAGAGTCTTGTGTCATTGTTGATTTCTTATTTCTTTATTTATTATGAGTAACTAAATACTTAAGAAATTTGCCTAAGAGACGAGAGTTTCAAAACTAGCATAGATATTCTTCAAAAGGCGTTTTTTCTCACAAATAACTTAAGTGGTTTTAAAACTAAACTTATTTTAAAGAAATCACTTAAATAATTCAAACATGTACACTGCCAGTCAAAAGCTTAAGACCACCTCAGTTTATCTAGAAAAGCGAGAGTTAAACACAACATTTTCTTAAAATATTAAAGAAATTTTTACTGAGCAACATAAATGTATACAGGTTGCCAAATTTTTGTTTGTTTTTAATGGTTCCCTCGGCCATAGGTAGCACGGTACAGCATTTTGTATTAAGATTTTCGACTTAGAATTTTACGAAGAACATCGCCACGTGTAGCGCTTCCGCCAATTTTTACACACCCTGTATATTTATTTGTAGTAATAAAAGTTAATCACATTAAAATGGAAATTACCTAAAATTAAGCGAGAATACAAATAATAGTTGTTATATTGATGTTTCGTCAAAAAAGCCGCATTTGCGTTTATTGACATTTTTTACCAATCTTGGCATGCGGCCAATTAATTTTTTTATAGTTTCTGGTAAAATACTCCTCCATTTTTTTAATAATGTAATCTAAAGCAATTCTTTTGATGAAGGATATCTTTTCGAACCTTTCTATCGAGCTCTTTTTCTGTACAAACTCTATATGATTTAGATCCGGAGATTGTGGTGGCCAAATCATGTTATTCAAGCGAATTTCTGCCTCCTTTTCTTCTTCACACTCTTGGTTTGCGCTTGGGGTCATTATCCTGTTGGATCGTTAATCCACCACTAATTGGTCGCAGTCCAGATGGTACAGGGTTGACATCTAAACCTCTTTTGTAATGTTTTATTGTTTAGTACTCCTTTAATGCATAGTAATTTTCCAATTCGATAGCAAGAAAAAACAGCCCCAGATTATTAGGAAACCACCCCCATGGTTCACTGTTTACACCACACAGTCGGGCGAAATTTTTTCGCCTTGTTTGTGTTTCGATGAACATAAACTCTCCATCTTGATCATAATATTTCGAATTGGGATTTATCAGACCAACCACTTTTTAAAATATGCTGATGTCCAATCTTGGAAATTTAACATCAACTGCAACCCTTTTTTTCAGGGCTTTAAAACGTTATTTTTTCAATAAAGTTTTTGTTCCGGTCCAATTAAACAAATATTTATCAGTCCGGTTCCGGAAAAAATAACAGTTTTTTCGGTTTTCGGTTCAGCTCCGAGTGATTAATTTTCAAATTGCATATGAAGAAACAACGACAACTGAAGTGGAGAGTAAGATTGTGTTAACGCGTGTGTTTAAACATGAATCGAACCGAAATAACCCGATATTTTTTCGGTTCAGCTTCGGTTTCCGTTCCGACAAAAATAACGTTTTTTTCCGGTTTCAGGTTTTCGGTTCAGTTCTGGTTCAAAGCCCTGCTTTTTTTTCAAATTTTGAGGACAAAAAAGATTTTTTCAGAACAATGCGCCCCAAAAAATTTGCGGCTCTTAATGGTTGTTTTACTAAGGACACAGACACAGGTTGTGAACTATTTTAATAAGTTGTGTACAAATTTCTGGGCTGTTAGGAACTACCTGGGTGTGTGGTGCCAAAGGTGAAGTACAGGTGTGGTTTCCTAATAATCTGGGGCTGTTTTTTGGCCATTGAGTTGGAAAATTAGTGTGCATTGAAAGAGTACTCAAAAAAACCATTTTAGTGGAGACTGTGACTAATAGTTGATGATGGGTTCGCTATGTAACAGAATGATGACCCTAAACACAAATCAATGTGCAGAGGCTATTTACAAGAAGAAAAAAAAAACAAAGAGTCACTTGAATAACATGATTTGGCCACCACAATCTCCAAATCTGAATCGTATAGAGCTTGTGCAGGAAGAGCTCAATAGAAATGTTGGAAAAGATGTCCTTCATCAAAAAACAGCTTAGGATCTCGTAAAAAAATTGGAGGAGTATTTAAAAATGATAAAAAAATTAATTGGCCCAAGCCAAGATTGGTAAAAAAATGTCAGTAAACACAAAGGCGACTTTTTTGACAAAAAGTCAGTGTAACGACTATCATTTGTATTCTTACTTAACATAATGTAATTTCAATTATAATGTGATTCATTTTTATTATTTCGATTAAATATACGAAATTATGTTATATTTTTTTAATAATATTTGAAGAACATTTTTTGTGTTTAACTTCACTTTTCTAGAAAAATTGAAGTGGTCCTAAACTAAAATATAAATGTGTATTTGTCACTTTCTTGTCCGGTGGTGACATTTTTCTATTATGTATTAAACAAGGTTACTCTGCATGTGCTATATTTTACTTGAAATAAAATATTTTTTGTCTGTTTGTAATTGGTCATTCAAATAATTGTGAACTGCTTATAAAAACATTGATTAAATTTATACTAATAAAAATTTTAGATGATCCAAATGGTGAATATACCAAAATGCATAATGCTTTAATGAAAATGAATAAAGTTAGAGACGTTCATCAACATGAAATTTTAGTTCTTCTAGTGCGGTTAAGGCAAATTTGTTGCCATCCACATTTAATTATTGGCGTAAGTATTAAGTTTATGTTTAAGAAGTGGTACGTAAATTTACAAAATCATAATATTTTAAGATGTTACAAAATGAAGATATTGATGAGGATGAACTGGTTGAGGATGCATCAGAACTAAACATACTGGAACAGCTCAACAAATTAAATTTGGACGACAATGATTATGAACCAAGCGCAATTGACCAAGATAGTGTTAAAATGATGTCGGAGGCCTCTAAAACAATTCTTAAAGCTTCCAATCCCATATTTGCGAAAGACAGACGCAGTAGTAAAGTATGTTATTGCTTTAAAGGTCGTTATGAAGTGTTAATGTGTATGTTACAGATAAAAGCCATTCTTAAAATTTTACAAGAGCAAATTATACCAAAAGGAGAGAAAGCCATTGTGGTGTCACAATGGAAGAGCTTCTTAGACTTAATATCAACAAATTTAAAAGCTGAAAATATTTCTCATGAACAACTAGATGGCAGCATCCCTGTGATTAAAAGAATGGCAATAGTTGATAACTTTAATAATTCGAAACATCATGCCAGAGTAATAGCAGATATTAATATTATGTAAAACAATTATATTAACTCAATAATTTTACAGATTCTGCTTCTCTCTTTAACGGCAGGTGGTGTGGGATTAAATTTAGTTGGTGGTAATCATCTTCTGCTAGTAGATTTGCACTGGAACCCACAGTTAGAAATACAGGCACAAGACAGAATATACCGAGTGGGCCAAAAAAGACACGTCTTTGTTTATAAGTAAGTTTTGCTTTATATAATTAAACGAGCTGCTACAATCTACTTAATTTAATTAATTTAGTAGTGTTTCTTTGAACTGTTCTATGAATGAGGGCCCCTTAAACTGTGAGTCGTGACCCCATTTGAGGTCGCGTAATTCATTGTGGGGGTCTCGAAAAGTTTGGCAACAGTTAAAAGTTTTTGAAACATCTGTTATATTTTTGATTGAGCAGAATTCCGATTTTGTTGACTTTTTTACAATGACATGGCTTTTAAAACTGTATTATTTGTCAGATGTTTTTGAAAAATTTGATCATTTAAACATGCGCTTAAAGGAATTAAATAGTTGCCTTCGCAACGCAACTCCCAGAGTAGAGCAAGACAGAAGTAGCATAGAGTTGTAGTAATCTCGAGCGTTCGAGATGCTAGGTGTAGCGTATGTCAAAGATTCAGCTGATATTAATTGTACAAAAATATTTTTGAACACAGAATTTACTTCTTCATTTAAAACCACTGCATACTTGTCCATTTTAGATATTTAATGTTTACTTTGATATTATACAATATGTTTTACTAGGGCTTCGAACCGTAATTTTTTTCGTTTCGGTTTTCGTTCCGGTTCAATTAAAAACAAATTTATTAATTCGGTTCCGGTTTTCGCCCCGGAAAAATAACGGCTTTTGCGGTTTTCGGTTCAGCTCCGAGTGATTAATTTTTTAATTTTATAAACGTTTTTATTTCGTATAATAATAAGGTATAGATATAGAAGTACATATATAACATTATGATAATAGTATAATTTATTAAATGAAAATTATATAAAGAAACGCGCGTGTTTGTTGAACATGTACCAAACCGAAACAAACCGGTATTTTTTTTCGGTTCAGCTCCGGTTTTTGTTCCGACAAAAATAACGGTTTTTTCCGGTTTTCGATTTTTGACTCAGTTCCGGTTCGAAGCCCTGTATTTTACACTAATGGACTGATGCAAGGAAGTTTCATAGTAATTCAAATATTTCGTAATGCACATGCTCCGCTTGTACCACCTCTTGATGTGTTGCAGCCAGAGGAGCTTTATTTACTTTACTTTTAGCGCCCACAGTCCTGTCCCAAATGCTGTGGTGCACGAAAAGTGCTAAACGATTAAAAAGAGGGAGCGTCCCGAACGCAACTATTGTAACATGTTTCACAATAACTTTAAAATTCTGTTTAAAACATTTAGATATGGAAGAATAAAGTGAAAAATATATTTTTATAAATATATGTAGTTACAGATGTTTTTATAATTGAAAATATTTTTTTTAAAGATTTATTTGTCTAAATTATAGATGCACAATTTCAAACACTTACCTTGCAATTTTTATTTTAAATAACTAAGTTGGGTTCGTAAACTATATTAAATTGAAATGAAAAAAGTTAGTCATGTTCACTACCACGGTCCTAGCGCATGAACCGCTCATGTAGGCCAACCTTTTTCAGCCGTAAAAACTCAGGACGAGATATCTCGTCGCTGCCGTACAGCCTTTTGTTATTTAGCACAGTTACTGTTATGCGTAAAACCAGCTCTGTGCTGGGAAAAGTGTTCCAAAACAACAAAATGTTTATTAATGAGAAATTCAATTTCATTTGTTCTATATGTTTGTAGTTTTTATCCTTTATCTAACGTTCGTATTATACTTTTTTAAGTTTTTTTACTTGTTTTTTTTTGTTATTTGTTACAAATATACTACTAACATTATTCTTACATGATTGTTATATCACGATTTCGAACAAATATATAGTTTTTGTTTTACTTTGCATCAGTAAAACGCCAACTATGCTTTATTCAGAGGCCAAGTATTCAATTTAATATGTGAATACTAAAAGCTAACTCGTACTTGGCCTAGAAGGTCAGATATCAATAAACGAGTATTCTCGTAGTCAGTGGCATTGTCAAGGGGGGTCAGAACCCCCCCCCCATAGGTTCGCAATAAGTCGTTATGAGTTGGAAAACTATAAATTTTGTGCTAAAAAAAAAGATCTTTTCGGCTCTTATTACCGTTTATTAACCCCCTCCCATAATGAAACTTAAAAAGAGAGTGGTGACCTAAAAAAATAAGTCGTCAGCTCTTTTTACGTTTATTAACCCCCCCCTATGGAAGCATCCTACCTACGGCACTGCTCATAGTTGGCAGTCAACATGTTAAAAACTTGGGAGGAATTTGCCGATTCCTCGAGCGACACAAGTTTGACATTGAAATTTCCCAAAAAATCGTTAAATGAATTTTGGCTCCAGATAAGGACAGAATTTCCAAAACTTTTTGAAATAGTCACAAATATACGTCTTACTATTTTGTTCTACGTATTTATGCAAAGCGGCATTTTCAGTATTAATGATTATATAACCACAATGTCAATAAAATCTTCAAAACTTTGAGGATGCCCTGTGTCTCGCAGTATTAAATACATATTCAGCCAAGATTTATTAATTCCTTGTGTAAAAATAAACAAGCACACCGATCTCATTAGTACGTACATTTGTTTTTGTCTTTAATAAATAATAAAATTATACTTGTATGTATACCAAAGAATTGTTTTAAAATAATTTTGTTATGATTTATTACGGTAACTGTTTTAATTCATATTCCTATTTTATATACCTTTCTACGTGGGGGTCACGTAAAAAAATCTTATTGGGTAAAAGGGGTCGTGAGTGGTAAAAGTTTAACACGTTAGCGCCATTTGTATCTATATGGATACAAATCATTTTGGCCCGATGGGCTGCTGGTATTCTTAAACATATATGTATTACATAAAATATAACTATACCAGAAAAGGTTTAAGGATGGCCCAGTGGACTAGAAAACCTTGGTGGCCAGCGATTTTTTTACCCACATTGATATTAAAAAAAAAGTTTTATTATACAAATTTATTCATACGAAAATTAAATTTACAACTTATAATTGTCAAAAATGAAAGCACATAAATGATATAAAAATAAAACTATATAATTGAGCTCTTCTTCATAAGACATAATGTAAATATGAAAACTTTATTTTTGGAAATCTTTTACCGTTAGGGGTTAATTAATCCTGTAACTATTTAATTATTTGTTTACCTGCTACCATCGGATTATAATAGTTAGTAAGTAGGTAGTAACGTGCAAGTTTTTACGAGTATATACATACTTGTATTCGATAAGATTCAGTGGTGAAACACTATTTTCTTCTCCATGGGCTGCCTGTATCCAAATGGATACAAATCAATTTTTGTTTAAAAACGAGTTAAAATGTTAATATTTTGTTGTGATTTTTTTTATATTACTTAAGGGCAATTAAGAAACGTTCATATAAAAAAAAAATTGGTGGCCAGAAAAACCTACTTTTTTTAACATGGTGGCGCTTAACGTATTAAGAAGCCCTGGTTTAAATCATATTTAGTAAACGTCTCTGTGTTGTAGGTTAATGGTGGAAGATACGATTGAAGAACGAATAAAAGCACTTCAGGACCATAAGATGACTATTGCGAATGACATACTTAAAGGTGCAAAGTCTAATGAAAACAAACTCTCTTTAAATGACCTGAAAATGTTATTTAACATGTAATAATTTTTATAGTTATGAATTGTTTTAATTTGTATTAATTTTCTAATGTTTATAGTGTTCTAAGTTCAAAATTTAAGTTAAAACGTGTATACTTTCTGCGTTGAGTGCTAATATTAATTTATTTAACGTGCCTATTTTATTTTGTTATATTATTATATGTAGTTTTATTTATAAACTGAAATTCATGTGCAAATAATATATTTTTCAAACTTTCTTTAAATGACCAGAAGTAATAGTATGTTTTAGGTTGAAATTATTAGTTAAAATGTAGTGGACCTGTTTACTTTTTGAGTTATTAGTGTTGTTATTATTTTAAGATGTTTAACTTACTGATATTTGCTTGTGATTTGTGTATAAGAGTAGTGTTATTTTATTAACAGTTTAAGCTCAAAAACTGCAGTCAATTAGATATGTATATTTTGTTAATACCAATTAAAAATAAAAACCAGTTATATTAAAAGAAACAGTTTTTTTTTACCATTTACATGGAATTAAGTATGTATGTTTATTTCATGATACTGTAGGTTTCTTAAAAGAAATAAATTACGAAATCGTAAAAATTTGTCCAAAATTAGTAGTTGTATAACTGGCGAATCTAGCAATGCTTAAAGAGGGAACGGATGAAAAAAATTACATTTTAATTTAAGTAACATAATTACATGCAATTTATATTCACAGTACAAGTTTTATGTGTGATGCTTGACTCAGGTTCCGCCACTGAGTTGGATTCAAAATTATTTCCTCTTTCCAAAAATATGAAAATATATAGCATTCTACTTAAAATAAAGTTACAGCTATTTCTGGCGAAACCGGAAATGATGTAAAAGTGTCGTATGTTCAGATTATTGGATTTTATGCACATATTAAGTGTCTAAAATTTGGTTAATTTAAATTAAAAACTAAAAAAAAAGGGTGAGCCTGATTTACACACAGTATACATACATAATATGTAGTTTATTATGAAAGTGGTGTAAGTCCATTCTTCATTTCAAGATATTTAACCCTTTCCAGCCCAATTTAATTTAATTCTTTAAAAAGGGGTGAATTATTTTTTTTTGAGTCTTCTGTTGGTACATAATTTATTTTAATGCGTAAATATGCCATTTAGTGTTTTTAAATTTTTTTAATGACTTTTTATTAATGATTCCATTTGTAATCATTGGGATTAAAAAATGACAGAACTAACCTGAACATAACTTTCTCGGCTACGTTATTACCAACATAACTTTAAAATTGTTAAAATTTCTAAATGTAACAGTGCTACCACCTTCCAAAATGTTTATTTTAGCAAATTGTAATATCAGACGACTGCTACAAGGCGAAATACAATAAAAATAGAAAAAAAGAATACATGACGCCAAATGGCATCATCATCATTTGCCTGGAGAGGGTTAAGGGTTTGCAAGCGTTGTCCCAATGCCAACCCTGCTCCCCAAAATATCCTGTTCATCTCCCCATTCCAGGTTCTTCTGGGCCTCCCTCTTTTTCTTCTCTTATCAATTATAAATTTATTAAGCAAATTTTTTTTTTGAGAATTAACCTTACCAATATTTTTGTTTTTGGGTCATTAATCGTAGAAAAACCATTTTCATAATTATTGAATAGTAAATATTACTAAATTTTAATTATTTCAATTTCATAATTCATATGCTGTTTTACTCAATATACAGGGTGTCCCCATTATACACCGCCAAAAAGTAGGTGCATATTCTTGAGTGAAAATGATGACTATTTGTGAAATATTTTGTTATCCGAAAATGCTTCCTTTCACAGTTAGAGACCTCCAAAGTTGCAAGAAAAAAAATCAAAAAATCGATTACGTCCTAGCCGTTTAAGCTAGAGCTATCAAACTTGGCCGAAATGTGTAGGTGTTTCCCATTGACTTTGTGGGATAATTAGAAAGAAAACACGTAATTGGAAGTATAACAACTTAATCAACGTACGACTAAGTCGATGTATTGTATCTCGATGTAAACCCATGATACAATAACTACACAGCATAAATGGCAGCAAATAACATCAGAACTACAACTCTTAAAAAATATGGATTTTTAATGGCATAATAGTGAAAATTGTGCCGATTAAGTGTTTTGGTTGACAGTTCATACAAATTGTTTTCAATTTTCAAAGGCTACTACCGATATTTTAGGTAAAATACTCGCAAATAAACATAAGAAACGAAATAACTTCAAAAATATTATATTTAGTCATAAAACATGCTTAATAACTTTGGAAGATAATTAAATTTTCTACAAGAAAATGTAAAAATATATAGGGTGTTCCATTAAAAAAAAATGACTTACATGCGTTTGAAGTTTAGCGAAATGGACCGAGTAAAACGAACACCCTGTATATTATTTTAAAAGTTTAACCAATCAACAATCACTACGACACTATTGTCTAATAAATTACGAGAGTAAATTGCTCTGGTGTTGTTATGTTAATAAATATAAATATTTTTATAAAGATCTGCATCTGTCAAAATTTTCAAAAAAACGTTAATAACTCAAAAACGGTTCATTTTAGACATAAACAACCTAGAATATTTTTGAAAGAGAATTTAAGTTAACATCCAAAAATTACAAAATATACAGGGTGTTCCATATAAAAAAACTATGTTTGGTGTAGTAAATGATTACAAACAACTTTTATCGTTAACTTTTTTTAATATTATTTATAATAACAGAGCTATCGAATAATTCGTCTTGGCTGGGACACCCGTATAATATGGTAGTGGAACCACCTTAGAAGAGGCAACTGAAGATCATGACAATAACATTCTGCAACTGTTGAACCAAGTAGAAAAAATCAATCTGAAATTGAACGAATCCAAGTTCAAATTTAAATTGTCGGAGGTACCATACATGGGACACGTACTTACCAGAGATGGCTTGAAACCGGACGAATCAAAAATTAGATCAATCACAAATATGCCCAAACCCACAAACAAAAAGGAGGTACAAAGTGTGTTAGGCCTAGTCAATTATTTATCAAAATTTCTGCCACATTTGTCTCAAGTATGCGAACCGCTAAGAAGACTGATTGACATCAGTAATGAATGGTGTTGGCAAGAAGTTCAAGACAGAGCATTTGATGAAATGACAAAATTGGTAACTACCACTCCTATACTTAAATATTATGAGCCTTCAAAACCCGTAATAGTACAGTGCGACGCAAGTGATAAGGGCCTCGGAGCAACATTGTTACAGGAGGGACGACCCGTGGCTTTCGCTTCCCCAGCATTATCTAAAATTGAGCAGTCGTATGCTCAAATTGAAAAAAAGTGTTTATCCATCGTCTTCGCATGCAATAAATTCTACCAGTATCTTTGTGGTAAGGACAATATTATAGTGGAGAATGACCATAAGCCGTTGAAAACCATTTTTAAAAAGTCAATTTTAAAAGCACCGAGACGTTTAAAACGCATGATGTTATGACTACAGAGATTCAATTTATTAATTTTATTAATTATTTGCTATAATTTTTTTTTATTTGTCACTTGCACCACGCTATAACAAATAATATAAAGTCAACTTGGATTTAATATTTGCCACTAGGATTTAATATTTGCTACTTAGATTAATATTTGCTAAATGAATTTTATGTGTGTCACTTGGATTTAATATTTGCTACTCGGATATAATATTTGTTACTTGGATTTAATATTTACCACTTGTATTTAATATTTGCCACTTGCGTTTAATATTTCCTACTTGGATTTAAAACTTGTCAATAGGTTTTAAAATTTTCCATTTTGATTTAATATTTGCGACTTGGATTTAATAATTGTCACGTTTATAGATACGAGTAAAATGTAAAGGACTAGGTAAATGATAATTGGATAATAAAACATGGATATGAAGAAAATATAACCTAAAATTTATTCAGTCTGATCAATACATTAAATAAATGTTATTTCAAAAATAAACAATATGAAAAGAGCAAGCATAATACGAAATTTGCTTCATTATTGCATCAACAATGCCTTCTTCGCTTTTGAAGGTCTTCCTTCCACGTTTTCGTTTTGACTCGATATCAACATTTTTCGCTTCGGGAGGTGGAAAAGCTTTCTTCAGCCTAACAGCTATTCCTACAGTATGTTTGCAAATATTTTTTTTAAAATAAGCAGGACAATCCCACTGTGCAGCCAAAAAGTTGCCATCATTAGGGAAAGTAACGTTATAGCTATAGAATTAATTAATTTTAAATTCATCGAATGTTTCAAAGCAATCAACTTTTATATCTTCATTTAACGTTTCAATTTTTCTTGAGGGAAATGTATAAATTGTAGTACTTGATGACGATATACTTTTAATATCTTTCTTAGTCTTAGCCCCATTGTAAGCATTTTTCCAAATATCTAGGGTTACAGTAGGTTCTGTTTTAAATATTTTTAATCCATTACTATAATTTTCAGACCATTGTTCAATGTATCCAAAAGTTAAAGTTAAGAAACGAGATATTGGTAATCGTTCTCTTAATGTAGCTTCTTGTTTAATTACATTGTTGAAACTTTCTAAGGCATTGTTAGTACTAGGAAGGAACATCACTACAAATACCTTCAAATATGAAATCCAAGTGGCGAATATGAAATCCAAGTGGCAAATATTAATTCCAAGTAGCAAATATTAATTCCAATTAGCCATATATTAAATTCGACTGGTAAATATTAAAATTCAGTAGCAAATCTTACATCCAAATGACAAATAATTAATACAATTGGCAAAATTTCTTTATTTTTATAGTGCAATAATTAGTGACAGAATGATTTATTTTTATTTCATTTTATTTTCTTTTTATTGCAAAAATTATAATTTCATAGCATTGCACATACAGCAAATTGATTAATTATAATAGCGTCCACAATTTTTTAAATGACATTCTTGAATTAAAATTATTTCATTTCAATTTATTTTTATAGCATTTAAATAGCACCCTTTATTAATTAAACATAAGCCTGGAAAGCAAATGTTTATTGCGGATCTCTTGTCCAGAGCTTTTATTAAAGTTAAATCAAAGGAATCACTAAACTATGAAATATACAATATTACCAAAAATGAGTCGAGCTGTTAATATATATATATATATATATTAAAGAAATTGAAGACATTAATATGACAACCAACCTCAATATACAAGAAGATAGACTAAAAAGGATTCAGTTAAATACCCTAAAGGATGACGGTCTTAAAAAACTAATTGATATAATTACTATAGGTTGGCCAGAACAGAAAGAGAAAACACCATTAGAAACGAGGGAATATTGGAATTTCAGGGACGAGTTAACTGTTCAGAACGGAATATTATTCAAAGGACCTAGAGTAATCATACCTAGGGAAATGAGAAAAGAAATCCTGGAACGAATTCATGATAGCCATTTGGATATATCAGCATGTATCAGAAAAGCAAAGGATATTGTATTTTGGCCCCAGATGAGGGAAGACATCAAGCTAAAAGTTGGTTTGTGTATACCGTGCCAAGAAACAAATATTGCACAACCAAAGCAACATCTGATAACACATAAAACTCCAGAAAGACCCTGGCAGATAATAGCAATGGATTTATTTAGCCATAATAACAAAGATTACCTAGTTACAGTGGACTATTACTCAGATTACTGGGAACTCGATCAGGTACAAGACTTAACATCGGCGACAATAATTGAAAAGTGTAAAAAGAACTTTAGCACACATGGAATACCCGACATAATCGACACGGACTCAGGCAAACAATTTGTTTCCTCAGAATTCCAGACGTTTAGTAAAGATTGGGGATTTAATCATAATACGTCATCACCCCATTATCACCAGTCTAATGGTAAGGCAGAATCGGCAGTAAAAATTGCAAAAAATCTATTGAAACGCACCGGAAAGCAAAAAGGAGATTTTTGGAAAGCATTGTTGGACTGGAGGAATACCCCCACAGAGAACTTGGACTCCAGCCCAGCGCAACGATTAATGTCAAGAAGAACAAAGACGATTTTGCCAACTACCGAAGAATTGTTGAGACCCAAAGTAGTGGATGGCGTTAAAGAAAAAAAAGACTACATTAAGGGCGTATATAAAGGAAAATATGACCGACACGCTAAAGAAAGACTACCCTTGACGGTAGGACAAGATGTGCGAGTACAGTTACACCCAGATAAAAAGACAGAAGAGTGGAAACCAGCAGTGATACTCGAACAGTTGGAACCCAGATCATATTTAGTCGATATGGGAGGACGAAACCTAAGAAGGAATATGATACATATAAGACCAAATACCGACAATGTCAGCAACCAAGATGGGACACCGATCAGAAGTGACTCCCAAGCGGCAACCACAGAATCCAGCCCCATGGACCAGAACATGGACATAATCGAACCCGAAAATGAAGTCACGACAACCAGAAGTGGACGTGTGGTGAAGTCATCAACCAAATATAAAGACTTTGTCAAGAGTTAAATATATTTTATGAATCCTTACAATAATCAAATTATCTAGTTAAGTTTTTATTATAAAACAGAGAGGATGTTTCGATCTTACTCACTTAATCGACGTACGACTAAGTCGATGTATTGTATCTCGATGTAAACATAGCCCATTCAATAAAGATCATCTAAAGAAACATACGTTCAGAATACAAAACTAGATACGGTCAAATGTACCGAATTTATTGAAACAAAAACAAAAAAAAATAAATGAGTGTCTCAAAAAACTGCACATTTTTGGTAATTTAACCGTTTCTCTATCTTGACTATTAAGCCAGATACCCATGTAATCTCATCGAATTTGGACCACCCTGTACAGTATATCACTTTGTGAAAGCTTGCATAAGCTTATTTAGCTAGGTACCGCAGTTTATTAGATTGTAAGTTATTTTTATTCAGTTTAAATTTGGATTCCACTTGTACAGGGTGGGCAAATTTCGATGTTTTGATAGGGAATCTCGGTAACTATAAGAGGTATCAAAAAACGGACCACGCATCCTCGATCTCTTTCTTCGAGAAAAAGTTAATGGTGCAAACTAAAACTGGGTATCGTGTTTTGTTTTCGAGTTATCGCCGATAACTCGATTTTTCGTTTTATTATGACTATATCTTACTTGTTTATGAAAATAAACAAATATAATTTTGACGTTCTACATGAACTTTTTTGATAAGAATGCAGTGGCGTAGACAATTTTTCAAAAATTCGAAATTCGAGTTGTGACAGTTTTTTTTTTTTAAATGGAACCCATAGTTGGCTATGACTTATTTAAATTCCTTGTTTTCTTCTCATTCCAAATATATAAGGGTTAATGCAGTTATTTTCAATATGTAAGTTGCGAAAGTTTTTTTTTTTAAAGAAAATTATAGGCTGTGAAAACAAAAACAAAACAGGGTGTAAAACCTTTCAAAACTCATTTGGTACAAGTTACGAAGGTTTTGTAATTTGTTGTTGTGATGCGCGGTCCGTTTTTTAATACCCCTTATAGTTACCGAGATTCCCTATGAAAACATCGAAATTTGCCCACCTGGTACAACTCCGTCGATTAAAGTTGTTTTTAAAAGATTATGCATTTTTTAAATTTTAATGTCCTGCACAGTAAACTTTTGTCCAGTATAATTGAAATTATGCCTATTGCAGTTAACGATTTAAAATAGCGATTAACAATCATTAAACACACTGTATATTTTCACAGTTTTAAATAACATACAGTTTGGAATCCTTAAAAAAACACTAGATCATAACAAATAGATTTTTCAATAAATAGTAAGCAATTAACAATACGTACAACTTATTAAATGTTTAAAAAACGCTAATTCCCAAGTAGCTTAAATTTAAAAAAATAAAAGTATTACATAAAATAATTAAAATATAAGTGGACAGTTTTTAAAATTGCATAAATTTAAATTAAAAATGCAGTTTTTTAACGTGCTCCTTAATGATATCGCTGTGCATTATTTTTTAATTACACAGTTACATACAAATGAGCGATAGTTTATTTACAAATCTAATACTGTAATAGTTCGTTATAAATTTAAAAGAAATCAGTTCTTAAAAAACTACACTTAAAAAACACGTTTACAATCAGAACTACTGAACTAGTTAAAACAATTTATTAATAATTGACCTAATAATTATTTTCTTTTTGATATTTGTAAATACGTACAAAATATCTTAAATATTATAAAAATTTGCTCTGATAAATTTTTTACAGAAAAACCCAACACTTTATTTCAATTGCTATTTAATCAACTTTCACATGCAACGTTGATCAAACAAAATATCTGAACTTTTTAGAATTGGTGATTTTCGTCAAATTTTATTATTGTTGTGACTACTAAAATAGGATAATTTGCACTTTTGTCCGCTTTTTACAATTTTTATTGCAGTTGTATAAATAATAACAGATATGTTAATGCTCTTGGTGTGTAACTTATTTAAAAAAATTATTAAATAAGAGTTTACAATTTAGCTGTCATCGTTCCCATAAAACGCTGATAAAATGCTTTTTCTTCCTGTTTTAGTATAGTTAGTTTGCGTCTGTTGCTGTTCATCCTCATCAGCACCATAAAGCATCGAAAGAAGTTTATATCTTGGAGTTTCACACGGAATGTCTGGAATAAAAGATAATAGTTATGACTGGATGATTTTTTGTCCTTCTCCAGTTCAATTTTTGTACTGAATAGGCAGACGGTTAGTATCTGAAACAAATTTTCCTTATTTATGTTAAGGATTTATGAAAAAAACCTAAACAAATGACGTTTTTTATTCTTCACGTCTTAATAAGGTAATAAACTATGTTTTTTTGCCTGTATAATCTCTAAACACACATGAAAAACGAAAACATCACACTGAAAAGCTGTTAAAACTACTGGGTACTTTTGCTTAAATCACATAAATGAAAAATCAATGGATCTTGACAAACTTTTGAACAATTAAATCTGTAATACTTAAAATTTTCACCCCAATTTCATGCGATCAAAATTTAAAAAGATTTCCTTTACCATCAATGGAATTTTTAGAATTACTTGGTGTAATGGAAGTTAAAACATCACAATCGTCATTTTCTTTTTCGTTGTTGCACGACACACAACCACTTTTAGACGTTCCAGGTTTATCAGATAACTTTAAAGGAACATCACCATCTTGTGCCCCAAATAATTCCCTTTGTTTGCAATTATTGTCTTTATTTTGAGCGAAATTCAACATCGTATGACTTTTGGAATTTCTAATTATAGAAGTGAGAATCGGGTTTTCATCAGATTCATTTTCCTGGTTGTCGCAACTATTAATGATTGTTTCTTGTGAAGCTATCATATCTCGTGAACCGCATTTTGTTTGTGCATGATTGTTACTCTGACTACCAGCGTTAGAGGTCACGACGTCACTGCAAGTCTGCATAATACTTGTACCTGCTTCTTTTGTAATATTACTGTTTATGTAATGCTTTACTTCGACTATTTTGTATTCTTGACTATCGATACTGCTTTCAGACTTATACGGTTCAGGTACTTTAAGCTGCTTTCTAGATCTCATTTTTTGATTTTTCGATTTGCGTTTGACAATCAAACGTTTACTTGTAATGGCTGCAGTAGTCGAGTAATTGATTTGGTGTTGCTTAGACCAGTTCTGCAAAGTAATTTCATATTTCTGCAACAAATAAATACCTGTGACTTACGGAGTTCCCGTAGGAACTCCCCAACCCTATAACTTCTTTTTTTGAAGAAACAAAGTTGTGATGTTTACCTCCAATTCCTTAAAAGTTGGTTTAACAAAACTGTCGCAATAATTCCAAGTGAGACGCTGCCACCATTTCTCATATGGATTGCGTAAATTTCTCGTGTGCTCCTCATCTTCACTGTAAAAATTATTAATTTTACTTAATGTACATCATCTTATGTTCAGATCAAACTCACTTTAAAAATGTGTTCAATTTACCCACAAAAATAGGATTAGACCAATTAAGCAATATCCAAAATAATTTTTGATCAGGATATTTCTGTAAAAAAATAATGACATAATATATTACAAATAAATCAGTACCCCTTACCAAGAAATTTCTATTTGTAATTCCTATTCGGAATTTAGCTCGTAACCTTTTAAATATTCGCTTAGTTGCTACTTTATCAAACTGATCCACCACAATAATAAAAAAGTCGATGTTCGTTAGCCGTTCAAGTAATTTAACGTCATCTATGGTTGACAAAATCATCTTGCATGACTCTCCTTGAACTATTTGATCACAATCTAGAAGCGATATATTTTAAAATTATTTCCAAATGCATCTTTTCATGTTTTATTACTTTTTTCTGAAAGTATAGCCACATTATATTCTCCTTCGTTGACAATGTGGTAGTGCCAACTACACGCGTTGGGTTTTGAAGTAATAACAAGAACTGGGCATTCTGAACTAATAAACTTGCACAACGAGTTCAAAAATGTTGCAATTTGTACTTTGTAATTCATGTTTTCTACTGGATTTAATATTGCACCATCACACTTAAGTATAGAAAAGATAAAATTGGGTCAAGTGTACAAAGGTTTTAACTTACTCCTTTCTGGAAACTGTTGAATAAAAACCGTACCCCCATTAGCTGATAATTTTTGAGTTTTTTTATTATATTCGAAGACACAACGAAGGGCATAGTTTCGTTCCAATGAGACAAATGCAGGTCTTTAGCTTGCATATTTATGGCTGCAATATTTAGAGACGTTTTATACCACAGAAAAATTCAAGTGAAAAGTAAGACAAAGCTTAGCTGGAAAATTCAAGCAACTAGTTGGTTAAACCTCGACAAAATATACAATGTCATCACTAATATGTACAGCACTTTAAGATATAATATTGCAACAAATACAGAAAAACTTGTTTTATATGGTTCACTTTCACCATCTAAGAATCCTTGCATGTTTAAATCATTTTCCAATTTTGTAACACAGAAACCAAGTTCGCCACACCAAATGCTGACAATCCATAACAACAAGCAGCTGAGCTGTCAATCAATGCCAACCATTCAAATAAAACCAAAAATACCTAAGAACAAATGAAGGAGGGAAAAGTTTAAACAATTAAAATATTTTAAATTGTCTTTTACAATGAACCGAAGATATGTTTATTCATTACTATTTTTTTTCTAAATGCAATTGTAATACCAGTAATAGTGTTTCGTTTTGATTCAAGAGTTTTAACATGCAAATCGTAAGAATATACAATGAATATTTTAAAATCACGTAACATCATAACTTTAGACGACTAGCTAATGATATTGGATATTCAACAACATATTATCAGATCAAATTTATTTCTGTGGATCAGGTTTTTTTAATCAGTAGTAAATATAATTTTTTTTACATCATTATAATTTACAATAATTATATTCAAAAGTTCACAAAATCGTACACTTTCTTTTGCGATTTGTGCATTTGTCAAATAGTTCACACAACAGTGAAAGGACCAGGTATAGGCTTATCCAATCTACTCACTAAAAATTTGCTCAGGATTTTCAAAACCTTTATTTTTGATAATAGGTTTTGTAATATACTTATACACATAGATTTATCCAGGTAACTTTTTTTTAAGGAATTTATATTAGTGTCTGGCAGAATGTTGCATCAATATTATACGTTGCTAATCAGTTGGTTGCAAATTTTTCGGAAGCAAGAGAATCGATTAGGTACTTCTTACGACTGGTATTTTATTATGATTTTGAAATCAGATGGAGATGGTTATATATAAGTAATTACTTTCGATGTAAGGTGATTTTTTTGTATACAGGGTGGCCATAATCTACATGGTGTTGTATAGGTAACTTTGTTACTATCAGAGCTACATGGTCAGTTAGTTAAATTAGCAAAGTTGAACAGAATTTCAAGACAAATTAATGCCATTTAGAAAATTGACCTACACCTTCAACTTTTTTAAATATTTTGAAAAAACTAAAAACAGACGATGTTAAATAATTCCATAGCCACCTATGGTAAAATCAAGCTGTAAAACGATTTTTGTAGATAATTTTACGTATAATTAGAATAAAATATCTAGACAGTCATAGCACACTCGGTTTTTGAGATATAAGCCAAACTTGCTTTTTTTTAAAAATGTTTTTTGCAAATTTTAAGAAAAGTAATAAAAATAGATAAAACAACCCATACATTTTTGAAATCCGAAAAAAATAAGCTTTTAATGAACCTATACTACCGAGTGTGCCATGACTGAGATATTTTTTTCAAATTCTGCATAAAATTATCTACAAGAACCATTTTACAGTTTGGTTTTACCATAGGTGGCTATGGAATTATTTAACATTGAAAAAATCGCCTGTTTTCAGTTTTTTCAAAATATTTAAAAAAGTTGAAGGTATAGGTCAATTGTCAAAATGGCATCAAATTTTTCTTGAAATTCTTCCCAACTTTGCTAACGTAACCGACCATGTAACTCTTATAATAACAAAGTTACCCATGGCCACCCTGTGTATATACAGGGTGGACCAAATTCGAATGTTTTACGGGGTATCTCGGTTACCGTAATAGATAGCGAAAATCTGATTTCGGTTTCTTGGGTTATTTTTTTGAGAAAATAACGCCTATGGAATCAGATTTTTTCTATCGGATTCCATTTTGGCACTACAGACGAAAAATGAAATTTCATCATTTTTGAAAATTTGCTGTAACTTCTTTATTTATTAAATTAGAACAAAATGTTATAAAGGTTTTTTATACAGATTTTTATGCTTAATTTAAAAACAAAAAAAAATTTTTCTTAGCCTATTTGACTTTTGAGATATGGAGTAAACTTACATTTTTTTAAATGGAAACCCTAGTTGGCCATGACTTTATGTGAAAGAGTATTATTTTAGCTTTTCAAAAATATATAGTTTTATATATTTTTTGCAAAAAATAACCAAGATATGGCCAATTTTGTAAAAATTCGATCATCAAAGTTTGCCATGATTTCGTAAACAACTGATGTTTGCAATTATTAAACAACTAAACGTCATTGCCAAGTAAATTCTGAAACAACCGCTACGTTTTTAAAGTTAAAGCTTTAAAGTTGAAAAGTTTACTTCGAAATGATGTTTAGTTGTTTAATAATTGCAAACAACACTTGTTTACGAAATCATGGCTAACTTTGATGATCGAATTTTTACAAAATTGGCCATATCTTGGTTATTTTTTGCAAAAAATATATAAAACTATATATTTTTGAAAAGCTAAAAAAATACTCTTTTACATAAAGTCATGGCCAACTAGGGTTTCCATTTAAAAAAATGTAAGTTTACTCCATATCTCGAAAGTCAAGGAGGCTAAGAAAAAATTACTTTTGTTTTTAAATTAAGCATAAAAATCTGTATAAAAAACCTCTGTAACGTTTTGTTCTAATTTAATAAATAAAGAAATTACAGCAAATTTTCAAAAATGAAGAAATTTCATTTTTTGTCTGTAGTGCCAAAATGGAATCCGATAGAAAAAATCTGATTGCATAGGCGTTATTTTCTCAAAAAAATAGCCCAAGAGACCGAAATCAGATTTTCGTTATCTATTACGGTAACCGAGATACCCCGTAAAACATTCGAATTTGGTCCACCCTGTACATTAGTTATAATTTGTTTTAAATAACAAAACTAAATTGTCTTTTGTTTCATGGCACTCTTTAGCTTCATAGGGACTTTTTGATGAATTTTAATTGTTTTGAGCTTAAATATCAAAATTAATATATTAAACCTTACATACATCATTGAAATGAGAAAAAAAAATGCTTTATGAGGTCATAGCCAACTATGGTTTCCATTTAAAAAAATGCAAGTTTGTAATCAATCTAAGAATTTAAACAATATTGAAACAAATGAATGTTTTCATTTTATAGTGTGTAAAAAAATGTACAACTTCTTCTCCAAAAATATTTTTGTACCATCAAGTATAACAGAGTTATTAACGATTTAAAAAAAAATGCCCATTTTGATTATTGTTGATTATCTAGCGTGCCATGGAAATTTTTAAAAACATTAAAGCATCGTTGAATAGGTCTCCGAAAATGGAACAATTTGTCTAATTTAAAGTTCTTCGTAGTTCTGACCGTTTACGAGATCCCAATAGTGGCCCTTCTATGTGGACCATCCTGTATATTATTTTAAAAAAAACAATTGCCATTGCTGTATGTGTATGTTTATAGATAAATATTTTATTCACAGGTCGTCTTCCATACTTAAAACAATAATAATTTTTTAATCTAGCCATGCTGTTATGTACATACATTAAGATTTATCACAGATACAAAATGTATGGGTGTTCCTTATAAATTAATAACGCAAATAATAATTAATTCTTAAATTTGTCGTTTGAAAAATGTGTGTTAAAACTTAACACTGCTAATCGTAAATGTGTTTATGCCATTATAAGCAGTATTTTTTTACAATATTTAATAGTATACATGTTATTTCTTAAAACACAAAATAATTGAAGTGGTAATATCTTGGACAGCCTGTACATTCACTAAAAACATTTATATTGTATTTTTGTATTTGTAGTAACAGCAACATACCAAAATGTATTATAAATTTGTAATTCTACAACATTTCAGCACAATATGTAATGCAGAAGTTGTTTTTTGCCCACCCCGTTTGCTACACTTGTCAAATGGAACACTCATTCAATCACTTACAATTTTGGAAGAACTACGCTAATTTCAATAAATTACATTACTTAGGTAGTACAAAATGTAAAAACAAAAAAACAAAAAATTAAACAAAGAAACATCAGTTAATATTTTAGCTAATTATTTCATTATGCAAAACTTAAAAAAAACAAATTACATATGTACGTAACCCAGGTTACAACCATCTCGCGATAAAACAAACTGCACCGTCGTGTATTTCTACCCCATATGCATGGTCCGACTAGCTATTCCCACCCATACGACACTGGTGTTAAAAAATGTGTCCAAAAAATGCATACAACATATCAACTAAAAATGGATATTCCATGAAGAATTGATAACGGAGAAGAACACGCAGAAATGGCAATTCACCATAAAACTACTATATGATGTAATGCATTATGGATGTAAGCACCCTGGGGTACACGTGTACCATAAAATGGGTTGAAATCGACCAAAAGAGTGGGGATTTTTAAATCGGTCAACTTCTTCCCATTTTACGGTACTGAATGTTTGTCGTTACCTGTACACAATAATTACGTTAAGGATTGCACAATTATTGCAATAAAAATTTTTCACAAACAAGCTGTATCTATTATTTTCAATTAGAGGCATGTTGTAATTAACATAGATTAATATAAAACACTTCACTTGCAAAAAAATGCTGAAAATAAATCAAGCGTTTCGTCTATATTCTCTCCCAACAATAAAGACATTTGATAAAAGGCACTCGCAATTTGGCAATTACCAGCAAAAGTTATGAGTAATCGTAACAAACACTCATTACCATAAATATCACTCATTTAGCTTGCAATTGAGTGATATTTATTTTCGTAAATCTTTGTGCTTACCACGAATCTCCCAATATGTATGTATTTACTAAGAAGTATAAGTGAAACAATAAAATAAATGAATTTCAAAAACATTTTCTGTTTCAACTAAAATGAGGAGTACTTGGCATACATTTTCACACGGATAACCAAAATGAACCCAACAAATATATGTAACACAATGCAATAATGAAATGTTAAGGCGTAATAATTAGGAGAATATCAAAGTTCTGTGTGAGATTTCTTATGTTTCCGATGTTCATTCTCACTGGACGAAGAAGTCACTTGTTTCACCTGTGAATACAACATCACCAAGTACCTTTGTACAGAGCTTATGTTATTAGGTGAGTGGGCCAATAGCAGATTGATATTTCGTAACTTCTTTAATTTATGGAGCAGTTCTGCTTTCGTTCTTGTGTCGGCGTTGCGCCAATCGCGCAGCGTCTGATCTATCGCTGATAAATTTTCGACTCGTAATGAAGAAATGCAGGTCTGCTTTTCATCTTCAAACTGTAACGTTCGAGCAGAAATGATAAATATGTTGTATAGTGTTTGAAATAATGTAGAGTACATAGTTAGTTACTCGCCTTTAGCTGCATGCACGTTGCCCACATTGCATGTAGCTTTACATTTGCGTCCAAATTAGACAGGACGAAATTAACTAGATTCGGTATTGTTATCGGCATGCTTCTCGGAAAAGCCCTACTTTCCGATTTCCTACAACAGAAATGGACGTCACAGATTTACACGATTACAGATGGTGCTATCTAAAAGTTACTTTCAACTTTTAATAACAAAAGAAAGTGTCTAGTTCCCGTTTTCAAATGAGCTGCTTGGCCCAAATAGAAAGTTGATACCTGCTTGCTGAAATAACTTTTTGACTAATTAATGTACGTTTGGAATCGATTGAATTATACACGTGACGAAATGTTATATTTTTTAAGCTACCAAGTGTGACGCAAAATGTAAACTAAAAAAAACAACTAGTGAACGAGGACATTCTTTGGCTACAGAGCAGGTACAGTAATCAAGTTATAATGACTTACTTTTCTATGGGAAAAAACAGGATCGTGGGATATGTTTCCATTGTGTATTCCCAAGGCAAAGTATTAAGGTCCCCGTCGATACGTGCAAACTCTATAGCATCTACAGAGCTAAATATTTTTGCTGCACTTAAATACATATACGAAATTCCATTGCAAAACGAACACTGCTTGGTATGGTACAACACTATTACAGCCTAAAAAAACAAAAATCCCACGCTGCACGAACAGCTTTACGTGATATTCTACATATATACCAACCTTATTTGGTTGCATGGCTGTAGGCAAGAAAGTTTCAGAATCCAGTTCGACCACACAAAACTGCCCGTTTGATATTGAACGACAACTTTGAGCTGGATATGTGTGGCTACGTTTACTTCCTACGAAATTAACTGAAAGAAATGCACGGGGCAATTTGCTTTGTGTAAAGTTACTTATAAATTGCCGAACTGAATCATCATTAAATGGCTGCTTCATTACGTGATGTGTCTCCATCTGAAAGAAATCAATTAATCATGAAAAACATTATAAAGTGACGGCCATAAAGATGACTTGTTGCACTTCAGATTCGGGTTTTCGAAAACAGAAATACACCAACATTGAAAATGGTGCAGATTTAGCCAAAAGGTTTTCGTCACTGTTCGAGCTACAAACGCAATTGTTTTTCGTGTCACAGCTTGTTTAGATCTTACAAGCCAAAAATCGAGACAGCTTTCATCTACTGTTATTATTAGATTTGCACGCGATCATAACCAAATTGAATGGAAACAATGTACCTTTTCGTCTATAATGACAACAGTCGTTTTGTCTGTCCGATTAAGAACATCGATGCCAAGTCGTTCCGCAAAGTGGTAGTATTTTAAACTATCTACGGCGATTAGTGTTAAACTTGCGTTCGTTTTGCATGCGAATCCTTCAATGTCGTCTCCATCTGCTTTTTGTCTATTTTTCAACGATCCGGAAAAAAAAATCGAATTAACTTTTTGAGCAATGTGAGCAATCCTGCACTTCTCCTGACGCGAAATGTTTTGTAGACTTCTCGGTGAACGACTGTCACTTTCGCCTAAAATTGATTAAATGACGCAAGGACATTCTTATGTAAAAAAATCACTTCACCCGTAATCTCGGAAGTTTTGTATTTTTTCGTACAACTTTCGCAGTTGTTGCCTTCGCACGTTCTCAAGCGAGTTTTATCGAAAAAACTAGAATGTTTACTACTGTGCTGGGTGCTGCACTCCCCGCAGTCTTTTAGGCTTTTGCATTGTTCCGGACGCCTCTCCATTATTGATTGTAAAGGATCACATTTGGCACAAACGCCGGTTCTGATTCTGGAAGTCGATACGCAACAGGAACTATTGATCCATCTTGTGGGTAACTTGTAAGTTACTGTAGAAGGGAACATTGGGCTACCATCGAATTTTGATGAGCACTCTCTTAATAAATCCTTGTACTTGTAATAACTTTCTGCAAGACGTAATTAAGTTGCGATTGTAAAGATAGATTAAAAGAAAACAAGAAAAAATACACAACAAAAGAGATGAGAGAGTAAAGAGGAAATTTTGGAAACTAAATAAAAGACCTACCCTACACACAAGATAGATTTAATAAAATTTAAACAGGCAAAATGAATGTGCTGCTTAACAGTTGTTTTTAGTTTAGATAACCGGAAATGTAACAACGTAAATGTAAAAAAAAAAACCTTCAAATTGTTATTTACTCTTTAACATCTTATAGTAAACTAAAGAAAACAAAACAACTCACCAACACGTTCTACATGAACCGACTGCCGATTTCGCCGAAGAAACGGTTGCTTCTCACAATTATAATATTCTAAGCCAACTTCATACAGCTTAAAAAAATATTTAATAATTTTCAATGTGCTGAACTATTACTAAACAACAAGAAATCGTACCAGGTCATAATAATCAACCCAGACATCTAGCGGGTTGCGAGGGGTAAATAAAACTAACGATGGTCCCGGCTGAAGATAATTGGATAACCCTAGGCTCTTACTGCCTGTTGGCGTGAACCACATGGTAACTTGATGAATATTTTTAACAATCCACGTTAACAGTGCGTCGGGCTTCCATTCACCGTCGTTAGGATATATCTGCCAAATAAAAAAAAAAAAGGTTTTGTGAAATGAAAAATTACGTTTGACGCTATACATTTGAGCATTTATAAAATGATGAGTAAACCTGGCCGTTAAAAAAATTAAAACTAATTATATGTATACAGCTCGCGAACTGTCATGTATGATAGCAAAGATGTGCTCTTACGAAATATTTAAACTAAAATTTTCATATAAAACCCATTGGAAATCCATTCTGCAGCTGAATAATTAAATGCACATTTTAATACTTACCAAGGTTTCATTCCATAACTGTAATTTAAGTACTGGAGGTTCTTGTCGGTCGTGTTCAGTGTGAACTGCAAATGCTACTTCTTGATATGGATCCCTTTCTAAAAATCGCAAGGCTATCGTATAATAAACAGCAAAATCCATGTTACCAGGACGTGCACTAACACGGGCTGCAATTACTGCCTGCAACAGATCAAATTTCAAAAACTTTGAGTACTTTAATTAATTATTTATTTGTTAAAAGTATGTCTCCAGACTTTCTGCAAAAAGTAATATAAATGATAAGACTGCCAAAATAAATATTACAAACTATAAAAATAAAAAACTTACATCATACTTTGTGAGTAAATTATTAACATCAGTATTTTTCGTTATTCTTATTAATGGTTTCGCAAGAACACTTAAAAATTTAATCATATGAGGTGCAGTCCGTGACCCCTTGTACTGTATGCCTTTCCCATGTGCCGTATAAGCAATCAAGACCGGCCAATTATAGGCTTTGCTATATTGTCGACGACAGTCACTTCCTGGTTGCCAACAATTAACGGCAGAAAAACTAATGTGTTTATACATATATCGTGCTGTTAACTCAAACTCATCTTTTACAACTTGACTCTCTGCATCCCACGGTGCATAATACATGATGAAAGCTATATCCGATTCACGTGCTTTTTCTATTGCTACAGTTATTTGACCGCGATACCAGTCAGTTACTACGGAACCTTTTGGAAAAAATGGAAATGCAGCTGGGCTCTTAGAAATCTTTGGTGGACTAAAATATGTAAATGTATCTAGGTACAGAAACTATTCTAACTTACTCATTTGTTAATGCAGCATATGTGATGGCAAGTAAAAGAAGTAAAACAACTTCTTTAAGCACGGCATACATTTTAAGTACAAATTTTTCGAGTAGTTCTCGCTTATAAAATTGTTTGTGTTCAGATGCCAAATGTTTTTGTTTTTCGGTAACGTTAGTTCTGGTCTCAGCCTCAGTTCCTGCATTATTATCACTGTCGTGGCTTTCTACGACCACTGATTGAACTTGATCCAACTCTACAACAGCGTTTGACATGCCAAAAACACTTGGAATCTTGCATTTACTTCAATGATATAACAACAAGCAATATAAATTTTACATATTTTAAATTATATACATCTGTCTACCGAACCATATTTGATCTAATTAAATTTATATTATTGCTGGCATTGAAAAATTTGACTGAAATGACTTTTGCTGACATGTATTTTTTATTAAAACTAAATCGCATATTGCAAATTCCTATAACACATAAATAGGACAAATAATATAATGATATGCAAAATTACAATTTCTTATTGGTTAAAAAATTATTAAATAAAGCAGTGCTTCTCAATTTAGTGCGATGGCGAATTGTAAAAGACTTTATAGTATGTTGAAAATTGAAAAAAGAATAGTGTAATAATATGTGAATGTTTGTGCTAGTCATTATACTGTAAGAGAAGTAGTTTTAATGTTTGCCTCTTTAGGCGGGATGTCCTAGTAGTCAAAACTGTCTTAACCTGACTTTTACATGTCATAATGGATTTATGAAACGAATATTTTTCATTAAATTTATCATGAAGCGCACAAGTTCTCGAAAAGAAAAAAACCGTGACTTAAATAATAAAACTTGTACTACTCGATCTAAAGGTACTGTGAAATTAGTACAGAATGAAGAAACTGAAACGGTTACAACTGTTGGAAAACTGAATTTATCTAAGTTTAAAAAAGAAGCTAAAGTTAAACTTCATTCAGCAAAAAGTGTGAAAAGAGAACATTTATCTGTTGAATTCGATGAAGTCCCTTCACTAAAAATTCAGAGTGAAAGTGATGCAGTGGAAGAGAAAAATTCTCCAAGAAAAACGTCTAAAAAAGAACCTGAAAATTGGCTGAAGGTTTTGAAAAATTTGAGGGAAATGCGAGGTAAATATGATGCTCCAGTTGATTCGATGGGATGTGATCAATGCATGGATGAAAAGGCATCCCCTGAGGTACAATTTTGTTGCTCCATTTTGAAAATTACCCTGAATAAATGAAGCTATGGTTTAATTTATAACAACTTTTTACAGGACAAACGATATCAAAGTTTACTTTCACTGATGCTTAGTAGCCAGACTAAAGATCAAATAACACATGCAGCAATGATGAAATTAGTAGAACACGGCTGTAATGTGACCAATATTCTTAACACTTCGGATGAAAAATTAGGCCAACTTATATACCCAGTTAGTTTTTGGAAGGTTAGTCAATCTGTTTATTTTTCTTGAATGTTCAGAAGCAAATATAAAGTACAGTTTTTTAGAGCAAAGTGAAATACATAAAGAATACAACAAGAATGATAAAAGCTAGTTACAACAATGATATACCAAATTCCGTTGAAGAATTGTGTAAATTACCAGGTGTAGGACCCAAAATGGCCCATTTATGTATGAAAAGTGCATGGAATCAAATTACAGGAATCGGTAATCATTTTTTGAGTTTAATTTTGCATTAAACAGTTGATAAATTAAGACAAAACAACCCTTTTTTCAAGCTAAATAATTGTATAGTACTTTTGCAGGGGTAGACACACATGTACATAGAATTTGCAATCGACTGGGATGGGTCAAAGCAAAAACTCCTGAAGAGACTCGTCGAGAATTAGAAAGTTGGTTACCGTTTGATCTTTGGAGTGAAGTAAATCATCTCTTGGTAGGTTTTGGTCAACAAATTTGTCAAGCCAATAAACCACAGTGTCACTCATGTCTCAATAATCGGCTTTGTCCATTTGGAAAAAAGCAGATACGTTCAAAGGAAAAAGAGAAAAAAAAAAGTAAAATATATTACCATAAGTACAATAGTTCCATTAATTTTATACATATCTTATCTTAAATGTTTTGTTTTTAATGTAAAGAAGTTGTCTTTTAATCTTTGATATTATCGAATAAATAAATTTAAAAAAAAAAACACCTACATGTATAGTTATTGCTCTTTGCAAACATTAATGACAAATTTTCACAAAGTTGTGATAATTTGAATACTTAATCTATATATATAAAAGAGCTTGTTTGTTTGTTTGTTTGTTCGCTATAGAATCCTAGGTCCGTTGACCGATCGGGACCAAATTTTGCACAGTTACTATTTAGGACCCAACGGATCAAACGCTGTATAAATAACGGCCGGAAATGTCCGCCGGGTGCGAGCGCGAGTAGTCTGCGATTGATAAAAGAAAATTGTTATCACCCGTGCAACGCCGGGTAAATCGCCTAGTACATATATACTAACGAAACAAGGAATAGAGTTTCTAAAATCGATCACCAATCGCGCGGACGGGTGTGAGGCGCGGTCTTCGGCGTTCCGGGCGTAAGCGGGGCCGGTCTTTCGATCGCGCGCGCTCCCGAGGCCGCCAAAAATCGTCCCGAGAAGATATCGAGGAAAACGTGCGAAGATCTTACACGCAACATTTAAATCGGGTCGTCGGGAGCGAGAATTTCGTCAAAATTTGACAATTTGACATGTTGACGTGAACTTTGAACGCTCGAACCTTCTCCGATTCGACCTTTTCGCGCATGTGTCGTACCGATTCGGAATCGTCTCGCCCTCCCCGACAAGTACGTACCAAACAATCCCACTTTCGAGTTGAATTTGGACCACGAACGAGAAAAAGCGCAGGCGCGCGCACGCGCTACATACTAACGAATGTCGAAAGAGAATTCCGTGCGCAACACCCGGTACGAGCGCGAAGCGCGAGTAGTTCGCTGGCCAAGTTTTCGGCCGAAGGCCGGAAACTTGGACGTAACCGGCGAAAGAGAATTCCGTGCGCAACATCCGGTACGAGCGCGAAGCGCGAGTAGTTCGCTGGCCAAGTTTTCGGCCGAAGGCCGGAAACTTGGGCGTAACCGGCGAAAGAGAATTCTGTGCGCAACACTCGGTCTAGCAACAAGGAGGCCCTACGGGCCTCCGCGCTTGCTAGTATCTTAATAAAACTTTAACAATCTTCAAATAATACAAAAATTCATAACAGATTGTATATTTAAAATTGTGAGACTTGGAACCATTCAGATATTAGTCTAATATACAAATATATTGTACCATAAATTATTACTAGTTATTTCTTCAAGTCTTATTGATCAAACGAATTCTTATTTTTTCTTTTACTACTCTTTTTATGTATCTTGATTCTTTGTCTCTTTTGCTGTAACGACTTCTTTTTCTGTTTTTGCCTTTCCAATTTATTTTTTAGTTGGAAAACTTTACTTTTCTGTACGTTCTTCGTGGCTCGTTTCTTCAATAACTTCTTAATCTCAAGCTGAGTATTAAATTCTTTTTTTCCCCCGTCCATGTTTTTTTTCGGCTTCACTTTCAGATCCATTCCAGGCACCTTCTCTTCCTGTCCAGATCCGTTACTCGATTCACCAACTTCATTATCCGATTCGTATTTGGGTTGGTTAACACCAATCCAATTATTCTGCTTTGCTATTTCAGTAGCTGATAACTCTGCTACTTTAACAGTTACATCATCCTCTTCATACTCCTCTGCTAATAAATTTTCCAATTCGGGAATCGGTCGATGGGACACAACCAAGTTTTTGTAAGATACTTTTGCTTCGGCTTTTAAACGTTTTCTCTCTTCCTTTAAATGTGTTTTTAAGTCTTCCTGAGCTTTCTTTTTGCGCTGAAGCTTCCTTTTGTGAAATCCAGTTAAAAAATCCCTGTAAACGTGAAAAAGTGTGGTTATTTTTGAGGTGTGAGGTTAGAACACAGCCACGTTATTTTTAACTTTAAATGTAAACGAAATAATTGTATAATATTGTGTGGTACAATACTTACTTTCGCTTTTCTTCATCAAACACAAGATGTGTTTTATTTTTACGCCTTTTTCGAAACTTATTTACTTTGACAGCTGTGTTCGCCATATTTACATACGATATGCATCAAACGAGCACTTGCATCGTTTTTATGTTTAAAATAAATCTTAGAGCTGCAGAAAAGCTTTCCAAGGACATTTAAGCTAATGCTTGTATTTCAAATGTGTTACTTTATATGATTTTGATACAATTAATATTTGTTAAGTACGTTTAAAATTGGAAAAAATTAGAATATTATGATAGATGTTGTATTGAATCATCATCCCTTCACGCCTCCCGAAATTATATCGACCAATCAGGAGCAAATCGGGGCATAAAGTCGGGCTCATCAGCAGTATGGCTGTCAGTATAAATTTGAACCTTAGATGATGGACTTCCCTTCTGTGGAAAGTACATATAAAAACATATTTTTTGTAATTTTTTTGCTAAAACGGCGCAAGAGCAGCCCAAAACGCTACAAAATGATGTTGACAATTGACTGATGCATTTAATACGTACGTAAGTTTTTCCACTATTATTAGATCATAATTAATGTAACTGCTTTTATATTGGAATTACTACATCGTAGAAAAAATAATCTCCATATTAAATATTAAAACATTAAATTTCCTTATGTATGCAGTCATATTGTTCATTTCTTGTAGATAATATTATTGCAAATGTTTGCAGTTTTATGTTAAAGATAATTTGGATTCATAACAAGTTTTAAAATGAGCCTAAAATATTGCAGTTGTCCATTCCAGGGCAGTAATATTTGCATCACTGATTAGCCATATGGTTTCCTAGACACGACATACCTAATGCATTCACCAAGTAAACGAATTTTTTTATTGCAGGTATTTATCCCCAGAAGACCTAATTAAGAATGACCTCAAGCAGGTAAGACATTTTATTAAATCACCCAGTAGCTTAATTTACAAATGCATGAGACAATTGTTTACATTTGATTTTCCGATTATGTTATATTTTCTCAGCACATGTGAATATTAATATTGGAGCTAATGTTTAGTAATTAACATGATATAAAATTCATTCTATCGCTAATAATTCAAATCTTGTTCAAGATAGTTAAGTTACCAACATGACCGCCTAATTTGTTATTTGTTCAATTTGATTGCCATATTTTAGTGCAAATGCAGAAATTGTTTTAAAACCAACAGAATTATACCAGAAACTTTGCTACATTAAAATGAAAGTATTACAGAATTAGGTACTTGATAAAAATAATGCTATATTATTTTTATTAATGTTAGTTTTATGTTTGGGTAATTAAAAACCTACTTACTATAATTGGAATTGCCATTATGCTATCAGGTTCTCGATTACATGGTATTTTATGAACACAGTAATGTACTGCAGTAAAGGCCCAGTCAATGTCATAAAATTAATTACTAGACACTTAAATACGCAATGATCTGTTATTTTGTTTGTTTATTTTTTGTATATGTGTTTAAAGTAGGTGTGTCATTGTAAGTTTAATACTTGTGAAGGCTGTAATTTTTTCACAAAATTGGTAACAATTAAGTATATGACACGTTTTTTTATTACTTAAATTATGCTATAAAAGTCGAAGAACGGTCGTAGCTGCTTGTCCTAATGAAAATGTTTGCTGTGTTTACACAGAAGCTATTATCTAGCATAAAAATTTATATGTTTTGCAGAAACGCTTTTGTTAGACTTTAATAATTAGCCATAACTTGTATGTTTTTTTCAATATTAAATGTTTCCATGAAATATTCGTATCGACTGCAATAAATAATGTTGCAACTAGCACATACAACAAATTACTTAGTTTTTCTTCTGTAAACTTTTATTTTTATGCGATTATCACCGAGTCCCCCAGCATTACATATAATTGTCTATGATAATACTTTTTTCAGCATGCCATATCGGTGCTATATTTTTATTTTTAACACGCAGTTTAGATTAAAAAATGATATGTTGCACGAAGGTCTCATATTTCATAGTAATTGCCTGTTTTTTAAGTTTCCTTTCTACATGGTTCTTTAACCTTAAAGTGCATGACTATCGTTATCAACACGTTTACATAATATGGGTTAATGGTTTCTATCAGTTTTTAAGTGGAAAATTCAGGCATTTGCAATATTTAAATGACGATTTTTATGTACTAAAAGCAGTAATATCAAACACATTGTTAAGATATAAAACTATAATTGCCAAAAATGTTCAGCTTTTTCAGTTTGACACCCCACTCATTTTAATTATTTGTTTTTGTGGGTATTGAAAAGTATAAATTATTACTAGTGATAACCATAAAATAAAATTCAAAAATTTACCAATATGAAGAAACACAGACTAAGCACCCCTTTTTGAGCTTTGAGTTTAGAAAATTGATGAAATATTTCACGCAAGAAAAATGCACCAGAGAATATTAATTGTTTATTATCGATTTTAACATCAGTGACTAATGGATTGTGCTGTAAATTTTTCCCTTTATTATTATTTATTTATTTCTTAATCGGTTCCTCTTGTACCATTTGGTGTCGAGGTATGCTTTTCTATTTCTGGATTAGGTTTCTCCACTCCTGCCTATCGTTGGCTAACTGTTGCACATCCCTCCAGCTGACTCCTTTTACTTCTAGTCTATGTCTCATTTTGTTTGTCCATTTTATTCTTAGTCTTCCTCTACTTCTTTTTTCATCCTGTTTTTGCGTATCTACATTCTGGCATTCGTAGTAGAACCAATTAAGATTGCTTGGACACCTACATAAATGTATTTACTTAAAATGTATTAATCGTTTGTTGATGAACTTTAAGCGATAACTTTGATGAATTGTACTTAAAGTATTCGAGCAGATGTACAAAATGAAATGTTCATATTTTAAACAATGGTATTGTTAAATAAAGTTGGTGTATAAATTGTGACCTTCATCAAACGTGTGCAAAATATTTGTACACAACTTGAAAGGCATTGTTTTGAATACTTGTGAGAAATTTTTCAACAAATTTGTCACCGTTAATTTGTACGCTTTAATTTATTATAAATTAAAAATGGCAAAAAATGTTACAACTACAAGTAGATGTTTATAGTTTTGTCGATATCTGCCATAGAGTATTAGTCAATATCAGTTATTATTAGAGATACACAATGGGTAAATGGATAACATTATGTAGAGTTGGAAAGTGTTGCATTTCTTTTAATATTATAACTAAAACGACCACAGTAGTTTATTGTTTATTCAAAGGAAGTTTCTTATTTATATAATTATTATTAGTTTTTTGCACTAAAGAGTGTTGCAATTGAATGCGAAACCAATTCGCGCAACAGCAGGAAATTTGTGCAACTCACTTTCTATGCTTATAAATATTAATTTATTGTTTGTCAAAAGAGAAATAGTCTTAAAGTAAATGCACATCATAATTAACTGCAATTATTACGCTCGACAAAGTAACTGAGCCATGGTTCACAGACGCTGGAATATTATTTTAAAGCTAAATGTTAACTGACTAAAAATTAGACACGACAAACAATTTCATGACTCATGCTAAAGATTTTTACATGCGAATTGTACAGATGTAATGATTTTTGATTATTATTAATATTATCTAACAACTCCTTTATTAAAATTCGCAAATTGTTTTTAGTGTTTACTTTCGCATGGAATTTTAAGCGTAACGAGATTTTTAATGATTACAAAGATCATGGTGGTTTATGCATATGATGAGAGTTTTTGCAGTGATTGTAAAAGTTTTAATAAACTGTCTACTAACATTATTTATTTAATTTATAGTTTTTGGTTGTCTACTGTCTGCCACATCTGTTGACCTATGTTTTATTATAATACAGATGTGTATAGAAGACAGGAATTATGCAATCCTTTTAACTGATTGTGTGTGCCACCTGTTTCTTTATGTATGCTGTGCTATAAGTGTTTTATTTTTATTATACAAGAATGTTACACAGGTTAAATTTCGTAACTAATTATGACTTATGACAAATAACAGGACATCCACCCCCAAGATATTATTGTCCGAGTAATTTATTTTTTATACGAAATGTTTTGTTGCTTAATTTTTTAAATAAGTTTGTTATATTGTTTCAGATTGGACCGTTTATTTGTGCTGTTGGAAACGGGCAGTTCAGCCGTAACAAGATCAGCTGCCGCCAAACAGCTGGGCGAAGTACAACGTCTTCATCCGCATGAACTCACCACGCTTTTGACACGCACTGCCACTTATCTACGATCGTCTAGCTGGGAAACGCGTGTGGCTGCTGCAGAAGCTGTTCGAGCAATAGTTAGCAATGTGCCTCAGTGGAATCCTATGGGAGTCGAAGTCAAAACAGGTTGGAGTTGCCTTTCTGTTAAAAAAATATCATAAATGAATTCCATCATTCGATTACATGCAAAATAATTTTTGATCCAACCCTAATGTAAAAGAACGTCTATATTAATTTAATTTATGTACATCACACGATCGCAGTAAATTTTTGTGTTTTTTTTTTGAAATCTTAGAAGAAGATGGTCAGACTCAGCCATTGTCGTGTGTAGGTAGGCTTCGGTTTGAACAGTTCGACATGACAAAAGTTTTGGCCAACAGTACACATCTCATGGCATCAGAAGGAAAAGAATACGATTTTGAAGAAGATTCCACTTTAGGTAAATCGCAGTTGTTTTATAACATCGATAACACAACATTAAATAGTATAGTACAATCACGGCCAATGAATATTCCAAATATTGAAACTAATGTTTTGCTTCCTTAAACCTAAACTGAATTGTCTATTTGTTTTTAACTGAAAGGAAACTCATTTAAATATTTACATATTTAAATATGCACAAAACACAACCCCTAAAACTAGGCAAAATTGCAACACCCCTGACGCTGATATTGTCTAGTTTTAGGGATTAATATGTGTCTTAAAACTATTTAGTCGCAGATTTATGTTTTGATGTGAATTTTCAAGTATGTTTGTACTTTTTCAGGTATAGATTTAAAAGAACGTATGGCGAAACAAAGACAGTTATTGAACGCTAGATTAGGTCTAGATGTTGCCTCTAAAATAGGCATAGACGTGTCAGGGTTGTTCACAAACGAAGATTTGACAACCCCTACACCGGATGCTCAAGAACACAGTTTTAAATTTGACGACAGCAATAGGGTACGATATGATCATGCCTTTTTACCTTTTTTAGGCATACATGATTGTTTGAAATTTCAAAAAGTGCTGTTGATTGCCTTAGTCGAGCTTGGCTAATGGTTGTTTGTTGCAGAAACCAATTCGTGATATTATATCCAGCCGAGCTGAAATGGGCTTGAGTTCAAGAGAAATGAATAGGGCAAAACGGAAAGCTCGACAGGCTGTAAACAAACAACGTTCAAGAGATCCCATCGACGAACCTAATAATGGAGAAGAGCCTGATAAAAAGAGGGTCAAGCTGGAAGAGCTTCGATGTAAAGAAGAAAATTTGTCTTTTGGTGTGTATTATGTGTATATTAATAGGGTAAATGATTTAAAGTGACTTAAAAAAAGTACATTGTAATCAAGGACGGCTCGTCCATTAAGGCTGGACTTCACTTGTAGCTTTATTGGATTTCTTCTTGAACCTTTTAGACAAATAATGTATGAGGTGCACCTCATAACTTGGACCGTTACAGAAATCTCACGTAATGTAAGAGATAGAGCAATAAAAAAATCCTTAAATAATAAAAGTTTTAAAGCATCATAACTATTTTCAAGATTCTTTTAGTATTCGATATGATTTAATATTAATGATATACCGTTGCAAAGATCAGAACAAATGTTTACTCGACGTTGCCCAAATGAAATGAAAATACTGCATAAAAAATAACGTTTTGGGAATAAGATGGTAAAAAAATTACTCGTCAACATTAATTGCATCCATACACACATCTAGTCACATTTGCAGTTGGCCGATTGCACTTGTCGTACGAGCGAAGCACTTTACGTCGATGACAAGTACAAAAATATTGATTTTTCAACAATTTAACCAGCGTAATAACTATAAAGTGATAGAACTATTGTATTCACTTCATTTTCAATACATTTCAACCAACTGTATTGTGATGTAAGTGATAAAAGTGTGTTGATCAAATATGCGCTAGGAGTAAATCGGCAGAAGTCTGCGGAAACACCTAAACTGATGAGTCTGTACTTATGTGATAGATTCTTTGGTTTATTTTGGTTGTTATATGTAAATATTAACATGCTGAATCATTCCCGAACCATAAATTTGTCTAATTTTGCTTAATTATTTCGCCATGTTAAAAAAACGACAAGTTTTTGTGACTTAACCTATTTGAACTTAAAAATGTTTTTTGCATATACCACAAAATTTGATTAGAAACGTTGCAATTAGGTCAATGCGTGTTGACTAGGGATGGATTAAATAATTTTGAGTGTGAAGTGTGTCTTAAAAGAGATGTTTTTAAAACGCGCTCCGACAGTTGGGATTCGATTAGCAATTTTGCGATTGCTGTGCTAAATGGAATGAATTGAAACTTTGTTATGGTGGATTACGTATAATTTCAAGTATATTTCAAGCCGAAACAAATCAGATATGCCATATTCATTGTTTTTGGACTGTATCAACTTCGTCGAACTACACAATTCGAGTCTCAACATGGGGATCTCGCTTATCTTGTGAGCTACAAAGTCAGTTTAATTGAGGCAAAGTTGCGAAGTTGGGTGCCGAATTCAAATGTGAAAAGAAAATTGCCGTTTAAAAGTCTTATTATTTTTCAAGTCTCTATTGTGTATTATTGAATGTGTTGTGTTAGTTGATGGTGATAATGGCGATGCAGGAGACTGGCCTTTGGAATGGTTCTGTGATCAGTTGAGCCACGACCTCTTTAGTTCGAGCTGGGAATTCAGGCATGGTGCGGCAACTGCTTTACGAGAGACAATTTCTGTGCATGGTCACGGGGCAGGAAAAGCAAATTATTTAACGAAGGCACAGGTAAAAATACGACATTGCTCATTCAGCACTTGGAAGATGTCATTGGCTTTAAAAAGTAACTTATTTTTAGATTATGTGAAATGAAAATATTTGCATTCATATATTTTCATTGTGTCCGTATTTTTTTTACTAATCATTAACAGTAAACAACAGTTATCTGAAAGTACAAGTCTTTTGAAAAACGTAATTAATTCTCAAATGTTTTGAGTGACTCTCTTGGCATTATTTTGTGTGACTTGCAAGTTTTTTAACTTTCAGATGGAAGAGCATCACCAAGCCTGGCTCGAAGACATGGCCTTAAGACTGTTGTGTGTGTTAGCTTTGGACAGATTCGGAGATTTCGTCTCGGATGCTGTAGTGGCCCCCGTGCGAGAGACATGCGCCCAATGCTTATGTGCTGTGTTAAAATTAATGAAAGAACCTGGCTGCAAAGGAGCCTTGCAGGTCATTCTCCAGCTCCTCGACCAAAAGGAATGGGAAGCTCGCCACGGGGGTCTTCTAGGTCTCAAATATTTATTGGCTGTGAGAGAAGATATAATTACGACGCTTCTGCAGACTGCGTTTCCTTACATATTCGAAGGGCTATCGGATGCGGTCGATGATGTGGGAGCCGTTGCGGCTTCAGCTTTGATACCGGTCACCCCCACGCTAGTAGAGCTGGTACCTGAGGCAATACCGGCCGTCGTGGCGAAACTATGGGATCTGTTGGCCGAGCAGGATGAACTAGCGTCGGCTTGTAACAGCTTTATGGGGCTCCTAGCGGCGATACTAAGCGTACACAAAGTACAAATGTTGCTACCACCGCAACCCCTCAACGATGTGGTGCCTCGTCTGTGGCCGTTCTTATTCCATAGCGCTTCGTCTGTTAGAAAAGCGACCTTGCTGACGTTGGGCACTTTAACGGAACGACCGGCCGACGGTAGCATTCTGCAATGGGACGCTCAGTTGTTGCAAGACGCAATGAGACATGTCTATCAGCTTGTGTTGGTGGAAGCCAAGTGCGACGTCCGGCAGGTGGCTGAAAACGTATGGGCAAACCTCGTGAAAAACTCCGGGCTAGTCGAGCTACTTCACGCGGCGTGCCCATTCATCAGTCTCTGGCTGTGCCTTAGCATGCAAGCTGTGCGATTACCGTTTGATCCTGCTCTCCTGATCGTGCCGAAGGTCAGGGAACGGAAGAAAAATATCGTCGAAGGCCTGCACAATTTCGACAATAACATGATCGCACCCAAACTTTACATAGGGGGTAGCGAGACGACGCCTTTCGTAGTGCGGGAGAGCAGTGTCATGCGGGTACGTTGCATGGCCGCTAGGATGTTGGGTCTGCTCTCTTGTTACATAATAAAACCAGCACCGGGCATCGATTACACGTCCATAGAAACACCGATCCAGTGCTATGTTAAGGTCTTGCTCATTTATTTGCAATCGAAGTCGGCCCTGCAGCGTATGATGACGGGCCTCGTTATAGCCGAATGGGCCAAGCTCGATGAGCGAACAGAGGATTGCCCAGAACTGCTAAGGCAGCGTCTGCACTGTTGCCTGAGTGAGTGTGTGTACTTTGACGAAATTGCGGTTAGTTTCACGCGTCTCGCTCAGGAAACCAAGGATTTCGTCGCGATGATGAAACACTACAAAGTTCCTGTCGGGCTCGAGAATGACAACGTGATCCTGACCTTGGATCACATACAACAGTTGACGGGAAGCACGACGCAGCAGACCCTACAAAAATTCAAACTGAAGCCAAAGGTTCAAGAAACACTAGAAGAACGAAGAAGAAGCATTCAAGGCTCCTTTTCCCAAACCAGCAGCGACCAGTTCATGCTCAGTGTTAGCACTTTAGCTGCTCTCAGCTGCGCGACGATCATGTTCCGGTCCTTACCGGAAAAGTTAACGCCCGTGGTCAAACCATTGATGGAATCGGTACGAAGAGAAAAAGACGAACACCTACAAAAACTAACGGCGAAACATTTAGCCCACCTTTTGGATCAGTGTAGGGGTCGCACACCTTGCCCCAGCGATAAGATCCTGGTCAACCTTTGCACGTTCCTTCGCTGCGATCCTGAATTTACGCCGGTAATACACCACGCACAGCCCCACTCTACCACCGACAGTCACGCGACGTCATCCGCAGCGTGGGTTCGGCCCATAGGCAATTACAACGGCATTGTAACATTAAACAATTTACAACGTAATGCCGAAAGAGCCGCTTTCCGTAAGCCGAACAGCACAGGTCGGGGCCCGGGACGACCACCCGCCACGGACATACCATTGGAAGAGTTGTTCAAAGAAGAAGACGAAACTCAAAAAGCGAATCAAATACAAAGGAGGGGTGCCACATTGGCACTAACTGAAATAACAGATTATTACGGCGGTGAACTACCAGAAAAATTGCCGAAAATGTGGGAACTAATGGTCGGGCAAGTGATCCAGATCATTGACCCTACAAATTTTGATCCTATGAACTGGTTGAATAGAGATGCGGAAGCGGAACAGTTGCTGTGGGCCCTTCAAGTACTCGAAGTCACTAGTCCGAGCCTTCATCAGAGCCTTTGGGGCTCGTTAATGGAAAATACCTTACCACGACTGTGTGTGCTCTTGACGCACCCATATCGAGCCATTAGGCATCTTACGTCTAGATGTCTTGCGGCCCTAGCTAAATTAGATTCAGTGCCGGTGTTGGAATTGGTTGTTAACAGAGTGTTACCTCTGCTTGGAGCCACGGATTGTGATATAGACAGACAGGGCGCCGTGGAAGCGATAGCGTGCATCGTGGAAACCCTGCAGTTTGATATTATACCGTATGTTGTCCTTCTAGTCGTGCCGTTGTTGGGCAGGATGTCCGATCAAAATCAGTGCGTTCGCCTGATGGGTACCCACAGCTTTGCTACCTTGGTTCAGCTGATGCCTCTCGATGGGGGTGTCCCGGAACCGCCATCCCTCAAAGGTAGCACTCTGAATTGTAAAAGAGAACGTGAGCGAGAATTTTTGCAACAGTTATTGTCGCCCTCATCGATACCCGATTATATAGTTCCTGTGCCCATAGATGCCCAGCTACGGAGTTACCAGCAGGCCGGAGTCAATTGGCTGGCGTTTTTAAACAAATACAAGTTGCACGGAATTCTGTGTGATGACATGGGTCTCGGTAAGACACTGCAGTCGATATGTATGCTAGCCGGTGATCATTACAGTCGTGAACAGAAATTTAAAGAAACTCGCTCGCCAGATTGTTCGCCATTACCATCTCTAGTCATTTGTCCGCCCACGTTAACGGGTAAGCAATTTATTGGTAATTTTACAATTTTACGTTATTATTTGATCTTTGCAAGTGAACAAAAATGGTATTAATAATTTGTTTTCCATTTCAGGACATTGGGTGTATGAAGTGGAAAAATTTTTATCTCAAAAATACCTCAAACCGTTACAGTATAATGGTAACCCGACGGAACGAGAAAAATTACGTCACAAATTTAAAAAACACAACTTAATAGTGGCATCTTACGACATTGTACGAAAGGACATCTGTTTCTTCAGTAATATTAAGTGGAACTATATCATACTAGACGAAGGTCATATCATCAAAAATGGAAAGACTCGTACTAGTGTTGCCATAAAAAATCTAGTCGCCAACCATAGACTCATTTTAAGCGGAACTCCCATACAGAATAACGTGTTAGAGCTGTGGAGTTTGTTCGATTTCCTTATGCCCGGTTTTTTGGGAACCGAAAAACAATTCACGGCCCGTTATTCCAAGCCGATTTTGGCCAGTAGAGATCCCAAGTGCTCGACCAAAGAACAGGAAGCCGGGGCATTGGCCATGGAAGCTTTACATCGGCAAGTTTTGCCATTTTTATTGCGACGAATGAAAGAAGACGTTCTCGACGATCTACCACCAAAAATAACGCAGGATTATTACTGCGAGCTTAGTAACTTGCAAGAACAACTGTACGATGATTTTTCAAAATCACAAGCTCATCAAACGCTCCAGGTACATTTCTCAATTTGCCCGATTTGCTAGGGCACTGAATCGTTACGTTATTTCTAGGAATCGTTATCTTCTGGTGCAACGGCAAGTTCGATGCAAGGCAACACCCACATATTCCAGGCCCTACGGTACCTACAAAATGTGTGCAACCATCCGAAGCTGGTGCTAAATCCAACGCATCCACAATATTCTCCAATAATAGGCCAGCTGCAACAACAGGAATCGAAATTGGAGGACATTCGGCATTCTGCTAAACTTCCGGCACTAAAGTAAGCTTCTGAAAAGAATTTTTTTTTTTTTTTTTTCTTTCCACTTGTGAGTTTTTAAAGACCGAAACTGTATCCAAGTTGAGGCTTCCATATAATAATAAATAGGGTGTCTTAAAATTGTTTTATTAATTTTTAGGCAACTCCTGCACGACTGCGGTATTGGCTTAACAGAAGGACAGTTACCAGAGTTAGTCATAAATCAACACAGGGCCTTGGTTTTCTGCCAGTTGAAAGCCATGCTGGACATAATTGAAAATGATCTTTTTAAAAAGCACATGCCAACTGTTACATACATGAGACTGGACGGATCGATTCCTCCGGGTCAAAGACATTCTGTAGTAACTCGGTAAGGACCGCAATTCGTTCAGCTATACGCGATTGTTGCCGAGTACGTTTTTTTGTTTAAAAAAAAAAAAATACATATATTGAAAACAACACACCATGTTCATTGAAGTTGTTGCGCAATGGTTTCAGTTGTGTCATTCGTTCGGCCTAAAAACTGCTAAAACTTGACTTTAATTTTAACAAGTTTCGAAAACATTTTTGTTTTAAATTTTGTGTGTATTAGTTGTGATTGATTTTTTAAATTTAAATTGGTGTTATTAGGTTCAACAATGATCCTTCGATTGATGTCCTGCTGTTGACCACACAAGTAGGTGGCTTGGGATTGAATTTAACTGGCGCAGACACAGTTATATTCGTGGAACACGATTGGAATCCCATGAAAGACCTCCAAGCCATGGACAGGGCTCATAGAATAGGACAAAGAAAAGTTGTCAACGTATATAGACTTATTACAAGAAACACTCTGGAAGAGAAAATCATGGGGTACCATTTAGTGTTGCTGGTTTATAGCAACAGTATTAACGTTTCTGGTTTTAGATTGCAAAAATTCAAAGTCCAAACCGCCAATACAGTGATAAGTGGTGAAAACAGTCGTCTAGAAACTATGGGCACTGATCAGCTACTAGATCTATTTTCGCATAAACCGTCACATGGTCAAGCGCAAGGCAGCGGG
Source organism: Elmis aenea (assembly GCA_947652605.1). NCBI lineage: Eukaryota > Metazoa > Arthropoda > Insecta > Coleoptera > Elmidae > Elmis > Elmis aenea. The sequence continues at coordinate 47,194,581 of OX393582.1, read as the reverse complement.
CCAGGCGCTTCTGGAGGAATGCGGGCTTTATTGGATTCTCTACCGGACCTTTGGGATCAAAAGCAGTATGAAGACGAGTACGATCTCTCGCAGTTCATTATGAAGCTTCAAAATTAGTTTCACGTAAGTTCTCTTAATTTTATCAATGATTTTCATTGTTTCTGCTTTTTTATTAACACCGTTATAAATAATAAAGTGGTTCGGTGAATTCAATCTACAGAAGTCTCGACACAATATGCTCATTGGGTAAATCAGTAAAGGCTGGCGAGGTCAAGGGCCGGCCTACATTCGAATGCAAGAGTGCAAACCTCATCTAACTGCTAAATAGGTCACCTACCCACCTTTCACCTTGCAACAGAGCCCTAGATTTTAATACAAAATCGATCCAGCACACTTGACCTACTTCAACTGATAAAAAAGTAGAGCACACATGGAATACGTGAATAAACTTTGTTTCAGTAAATAACAACTGTTAGTGCATACGTTTGGCTTAACATTATTATAATTTAACCGTTGGGTAGTGTGAATGATCATCATTTTTTTAAATTCTATTTGGGGGAATGTACGATCAGCAATTAAAATTAACTAACTAAAAACTTTTATTTTCAGGCTACTATACAGTCACCTGATATAAACGGTACTCAAATATGTTTAAATTAATCTTAAGAAGTGTTCAATCAGCTTCAACATTGCCACATTGTTTTTCGATGCCCGTCGATGGTAGTCGCAACCAAATATTTGTATATATTTATTTATAATATTATTTAAGCTTAATGACTTTTATAAAATTTGTCCCGAATAATATTAAATACACTGGTACTTGGCTGTTATTTAACTTCTTTTTTTTTTTTCAAGTTGCTACGTGTAATTGCTATTGAGTAGCTTAAAGTCAGTAATTTTTAGAAAAATGAGTAAAAGAAATTTGGAGTGAAATAAACATCACCTCATGAAATAAATAGCCACAACTTTATCATTATGTACATTTTAACCCTTTCGCTGCGCAAAGGTCTGTGGCAGCTACTTGCCCAGTGCGCGCTAATCTGACCGCATGCGAGTATTTTCGTCAGGAGCAGTATAAGCCAATTTGGTAGACATTTTCTTTATAGGAAATTAATGTTTCAGCTCTAAATACTGTTATTTTATTATTTATTTATTTATTTTTGTAAACCAACATGAAATCTAAGATATGAACCTACATATACATTTAATAGATATCGCCGCTACGAACCTGTTAAATAGCATAAGTTGATTGGTCTAAAACTCCACTGGCGAACATAGTTGGCGTGAGCAGTCCGAAACAGTTTAATTTTGCAGCGCGAGTTTACTCGTCAAGAGCAGTTAACAGGTTGGCGAGCATACTCGTCAAGAGCAGCGAAAGGGTTAACCTGATGTCTTACACGTGAACTTTAACAAAACCTATGTTAATGCATTTCGATGTAAAAGATGTGAGGTTTTTTTCTGGTCACGTTAAAAGGAAGAATGTCATTGAAAATGCAAAGTTGAAAGTGAATTGTTTGTTGTATACTGCGTAGCAAATAAAAACGAATTAAAATACATAGTTGACAATTGGACTTGTTGTAACTTAATAGTTTTTACTCATCAATATAAGAATCTACCAAGCAATATAACTGATTTCTAACTAAACACATATATTTAAAATAGTTGAGATGTTTCACACTTAACTTTATGAAACTTGATTACAAAATTTCTCAAGTTCGGCAAAGTTCTTGACAGTAAAATTGTTTTTATTTTTTTTTACTATGAATGATAATCCCGTCAGTTGCATACGTCATAGGAGATTTGGTAGTCCTTGAAGATGAGTAGTTGAAGAACTGCCAATATGCAAAAGGTTTTCGAGTTTTAGTTATAATAAATTTATATTAATATTAACGCTCAGTTTTTCAATTACCAAATAACATTATATATGCTCGTTACTTGTTATAACTATTCAATTTATCTCTTGTGTGTTGATATATTATGATTATATTAGTTAGATATGTCATGTCCATTGCATAATTTATGAGTACATTAATTAATTCATCTACCATTTGAACTGTACAATTTTATCAAAACAAATGTATAGCATTATTTTTTTTCGTGTCCGGAACATTCTTCTCCCACAATTTTTCGCCTACAAAATTTTCCGCCGCATACAAGCATGTCACAAATTGTGTTTGTAAATGCGATTCTTTTTATTTATACCTAAAGTAATTTTTACAGATTATTTTACGTGAGGTCAGGTCAATTTAATTTTTATTCATACTATAATAACATAAACAAGATTAAAAATCACAATATACGCCATTTATGTAGCAATTTTTAAACTTAATATTAACAGAACAAGTATTAATATACAACAAACAACTTTAGGCTAATGTAAAATAATCTGTAAAAATTACGTTATAAATAAAAACAATCGCATTTACAAATAAAATTTGTGATATGCTTGTATGAGGCGAAGAATTGTGGCGGCGAAGAATGTTCCTAGACTCATTTTTTTTACATTTCATTGTATTTGCTTTGTTTTAAAGAAATTGTTGAGTTTTTAGTTCCCGTTACTTTATTATTATAATTTATTGTAGACCAACTGGTGTTTTATTACTTCCTAATAATGGTGAACAGGGCAAAACATATCTGTTTAATAGAAAAACAAATTTTTCAAGTTGAAATGCAGCATTGTCGTATTTATTGCATTTATATTCATGATTTTTTTGATTGGTCGACAATTTAATCAATTTAATGGTTCTGTTCTTAAATTGCTTGGCATTATTCAATGTTTTTGAAAATATATACAATGCTAGTATCGATTATTTGATTTTTATACTTAGCATACATTTGAATTACTAACAATAGTCGCCAATTACTGTTTTAAAATTTATTGTAAAACAAATTTTACTCAACAAATAGTGCAAGGTAAAATTGTTAAAACTCTGCAATATAAAAAGTGAGATTATGTAATTGATGTTTCTTATTTTCAATGGTAATAGTGAATAGAAGTAAGAACTTTCGCATATGTTAGCTGAAATTGATTAAATACAATGATATTAACAAACAAAAGTCATAAATGTATCAGTTAATCAATTGACAAGTAAAAAATCTTCAATTTAGAGACCTCAAAAACCTGTCACCGATTTACACTATACTAGCTTGGCTTTTATAAAATACGAAGGATCAGAATGCAGAAATGTGATTCAGAAAAGCCAAATATATTATCATTTATATTTCCAAGCTATACTGTGCTTCATTTGTTGAAAACTAAAATTTATATGTAGAAACTACAATATATCTTAAATATTAGGTACTTGACGGTTTCAACAGCTAACTTATTGATATAATGTGAAACCCAAATCGAACCATGCGCTAAAGCAAAAGTTAAAACTTTTCGCTGCAGCTGTTTAGTTGTTTTTTCCTTTTCTGTAACACAGTTTAACTTTTTAGACAACAAATTATTTCTCAAAATGAATGAATAATTATCAGTCAATGTAGTAAGTACTAGGAAATTAAAACAGAAATTCTGCATAATATTTATTTACCATTATGAAGTACATTGAGTTTTAAAACCCAAAGTATAGTTGGGAAATTTAAATGAACAGGAAACAAAGAGACAAATATTTACGAAAGGCATTAAAAATACATGGGCCACTTATTGTAATAATACTGCATTTTTGGATAATACCTGGTGAGTTATAAAACAATAGATATGCAATCAACTTAAAATGAAAGTACCACTTTTTTGTTCATGTATTTACTTGTTAAATTTTTGATTTGCAATAAAGCAGCAGACATTATCATAAAACTAAACAGTCTTTAAAATAGACAGTGAGCTGTTCTACACAGCAATAGAATTTACCAGTTGAATTTAACGGCCGATACATTGGTTTAAAAGCTTTAAATTAATAAAATTATGTTTAAATCACAAATATCACAAGCAAAATTAAAGCTATCATTTCACTATATTACAAATGTATATTTCAATCTAATTTGTAATGTCTAACTACGCTATCATTGCTATTTTTATAATTATGAACACAGTTTTGATATTTATTGTGCTAAACAACTACTTCACTATTTTTTTAAAATTCTCATTTCTTTACAGTTCTACTAACAACTTTTATCGAAAATTATTGATAGAATAATGTACATCGAAGCTATACTTCCTCAGCAAACTAATTTGATCACAATACAATTTGACAAGCACTGTTTATAATGTATATAATACGTCAACTTTATGATATCCGTATGATAATGCTAATGATAAAAATACTTGTTTCAACTACATATACCATCACATTACATTTTGCTATTAAGTCAAAGCATCAACTATTAACATTGTCGGCATGCGATAACTAATTACTCATTTGATAAAGTTTCGATATCATAATAAATAATTGCCATACTATATTATTTATTATTACCATTAGACTATTACTATAACGAGCTATTTCAAAAATTGTTAGCATTATTTGAAAATATGAACATAAGCGTCTTTGGTAGCTAACAGTCTGATTGTGATCGTCAGAAATCTGTGAGAATCTACGAAAACCTTGAATGCAGTGAATTTTTAGCTTTATAGATTAAGTCTATAAATTATCACATGTAAAATCGATAATTTCAAAATTCATTTAAATATTCACCAAACTGACTCAGTTGACATTATGAAGCATTCTATATTACGTGATAGAATGTGTATAACAAATATCACAACAGTAATGCAAAGGCGAAATGTTCAGTATTTTATAAATAAATTAAATCAAATAGTAAAATATTGATAATACAATCTTCGTTTCCGGGTTTGGAACCGCGTCTTCTATATTTAGAAGTAGTTGACGTTTCGACCATTGTGTCTTGGTCTTTTTCAAAACGACTCAGTCGTTTTGAAAAAGACGTCAACTACTTCTAAATATAGAAGACGCGGTTCCAAACCCGGAAACGAAGATTGTATTATGGATAACGGCCGCGAAAGCCTCAAGAATAAAATAGTAAAATACTGACTTAAAAAGTGTAAGTTACACGATAAATCATAAAAATGTCTGTCCCATCGGTTTATTTAGTTTCATATACTCAACAGATATTCATTTTAAAACCTTAAGAAAGGTTAATTGTTTTTTCAGTACCAGACTGTACTAAAATTCATCTTTAAGCATATTTGTTTCAATTCATACAACAAGTTTAAAATTTCTATACTTTCTAATAACATGATTCCCTGTTTCAGATTCAGTCTGTCCTTATAGTTACAAATAATTAGCGACTTAAAGTATTGCCTTTTAATTTTTTTCGGAAGCACAAACGTATAATCTGCATCAGAGTATTTATTAATACAGATGTATACAGGGTGTTTCTGAACGATGTAGCATAATTTCTACTGGTGAATCTACATAGAAAAATAAAACGATTTAGCCCATCATGCCTTATGGAAATTTGCATCGTTGCTAAGTTACAGCCCCATGAAGAGGAGATGAAAAATTGTTTTTTTTAATTGATAAATCAAGAACGCTTTGACCTACAACATTTATATTTGGCAAGTATTCTACAATAGGCAAGCGTGTTCTTATGCATAAGTTTGAGTGAAATCCCACCATAGGGGGCGCTACAATCGATAATAGGAGATAAATAACCTGCTGTATTTTTTTTGTCGATCGTAATTTCAATTTTTTATTTTAACAGTCTGATAGGTAGGTCTAAAATGTACATTTTCAGTGACCTAAAGTTTTTTGATAGGAACTATCATTTTGGAGAAAAACTCGATATTATTAAAATATAACTCTGATATTTATTGAAAGTATTTAACAAAAACTAGTTTACTGTGAATTAACAAACGAAACAAATGAAGTCAGATGTCATATTTTCGTTTATTGTAACAATCAGCATGAATTGTAATGAAATTTTGCTCCAAATTATTTAAATTTTTTTCTTCCAAATCTAGTTTAAACCAAAAAAAAAATTAAATAATTTGGAGCAAAATTTCACTACAAGAGGGCGCTGATTGTTACAATAAACGAAAATATGACATCTGACTTCATTTGTTTCGTTTGTTAATTCACAGTAAACTAGTTTTTGTTAAATACTTTTAATAAATATCAGAGTTATATTTTAATAATATCGAGTTTTTCTCCAAAACGATGGTTCCTATCAAAAAACTTTAGGTTACTAAAAATGTACATTTTAGACCTACCTATCCGACTGTTACAATAAATAATTGAAATTACGATCGACAAAAAAAATACAGCAGGTTATTTCTCTCCTATTATCGATTGTAGCGCCCCCTATGGTGGGATTTCACTTAAACTTATGCATAAGAACACGCTTGCCTGTTGTAGAATACGTGCCAAATATAAATGTTGTAGGTCAAAGCGTTCTTGATTTATCAATAAAAAAACAATTTTCCATCTCCTCTTCATGGGGCTCTAACTTAGCAACGATACAAATTTCCATAAGGCATGATGGGCTAAATCGTCCTATTTTTTTATGTAGATTCACCAGTAGAAATTATGCTACATCGTTCAGAAACACCCTGTATAGTAACAAAAATACACGATAACATTATGGCTCTAAAAATTCGTCAAACATGTGTAAAATGGTCTTTTTACTACATTAGATTTTCAGTTATATTGGTACTACTACATTTTCAATCATGTTTTTAAAATTACTGATGAATGCGTAATAATGTCAATATTATTTATTGAAATACGTATTTAATATGCAGTTGGTTGATCCTTCATGAAAGCGATGTTTATGTTCCCTAAAAACAATTTAAAAATTATAGTCGTGCAAACGTAGTTTAATAAATCCCATGAAGTAATGGATTAGATTCCAAAATCACTTAAAATTACAACCTAATTTGTATTTAAAGGGTATCCTACTTTTGTTTGAAATGCAGGGACGAATGTACTTTTAAATTAGATAGGGCCCTGCAATTTTACTTACGTGAGCCCCTTTATCATGGCAAACTATATGAACTAACTTCAAATTATTGGTCGTAAAGAGATCATTAAAAATCCTTTGCACGTCAATTTTCTTTTTGTTTTTGCCATTTACTACCTCACTTTCTTCCAAAATAGCTTTACAAATAGAGGGAATCACTGATCTACTGCGTTCGATTGTATGATCGAGGTTCCATGTTTGAAAAATAACTCTTTCTTCCTTACTTGTGTATGGATTAATTTGATGGCTAATGGTATAAAGACACTTATCCTTATCCCAACGTCCTTGGCACACAAATGTTCCATTTTCATCACAGATACTTTTGAGGAGTATATCACCAATGCCGTAGCTTCGGTCAAAGTAGCATCCATAAAAATTGGCACTTTTGAGGCCATTTTGGAGTTCCTTAAGTAAATTTTGTAGTTTAACTTGTGGTAGTTCTTTTTTCAGTAGTTCGTCTTTTGTTTTGTAGTAGTACGTTCTTATTCTGTCTTGTGCCCTCCTAAACATATATTCCTCTTTTGTTTTTGCCCTCGTGTCTAAGCCTGTTTAATTTAAAATTTGACAAATATGTAGTACTGTATAAGATCATGCTTTCCAACACGTATAACATTGAATAATGTACAAATAATAACAAATTGGAATTTAAACACTAAAGTGACGTATAAAACTAATAACCATTTAAATTTCAAAATGAAAATGATAAATTGGTCTGTTTTTAGGGGAATTAACTAAATACACGAGTCCATAATCATTATTTCATTTCTTTATACATATATTCTACATTATACTTTCTATTTTGAGTGATTTGTATCACTTTTTAAGCTATTTTAAACTTAAATGCTTTTCAATCACTTTCTGCTCAGGTGTTGTATTGTGTGAAATTTAAACAAAAATCACTTACCATCAAACCATTCAGGATGTTCGTCTTTTTTTCTAAGTAAAGCTTTGTTAGTATCGATTCCTTTTAACACTTCCGCCAACTTAAACACTTTATTTTTCATCTTTTCAGTGAAAAATTCTTGTACCCTTGTGCCTGCAGTTAAATATTCTTCATTAACTTCTCGGATAGTTCTATACAAAATTTCGGCATCTGTATCCGCCCTTTCACCTTTTTTTATCCAAATAAGTAATGTTTGTGCCTCAAGAGTTTCAAAATAGTCATTTGTTTCAACTATAGTACCATCCGGAGTCTGAAATAACAATTGGCTGTCACTCAATTTTAATTGAAATTTGTCTACGGTTTTCTTTTTTAAGTCATCCAAACTCTTTGCTGCTATTCCCACTCTAATTCTTCTTTCGGAATCTGTTACTTTAAATCCTTTTATGGTGCCCATTACTATTAAAAAAAAATTACAATGTAAGAACAATTGTTTTTCGAATTGATCCTTACCTGCCCTTGGTGGGTACAATGGCTACCTAACCTAGACACCCTGAACACTCACTGCAGGACTTTCTTGTTGTGCCCGAAAAATACGTATTCTGTACAGAATTGTGTAACTAGGCCAATGTCAGCCTGTTCTATATAATTCTCATGTTCTACTTTAAAAGATATCAACACTCATGCGCCAGGACCTGGGACCAGGATCAAATGTTGTGTTTCTTCTATTATGTTACTGACCCAGCATAAGCAGCAGATGTGTACATATAACCTTAATCATTTGGGACATTTAACGATAAAGTGATGAAACTGGTAAATTCTAATATTCTAATCACCGATAATCTTTTTTTATACCACAGCAAAATGTGTACAATGTACATAGTACATACAAAACTGATAATGCTTGAACAGAAGTAGTTGAATTCCTCAGATAATCAATAATAATTATAATGTTTACGTCGCATATTTCTTGTTGCTTTGTACAGATAAATTAACTTTCATATTACGATTAAAATCGTTTCTAAATAAGCTATAAAGTGCATGCATATTTATTGACATTTTTTTAAATTGTAAACTATCAATTTTTTAATTATAAAGACGGACTCACACCTAAGTGTTTCAGAAATATCCTAGTGTAAACCCATCTTTACTTTTTAAATCCGAAGTGTTAATACTTTATTTTAATGTATTCTTCATCAATAACAAACTTACAAGCGCCTTAAAATTAAATAAGTTCAGTTTCACGATTTGAAAAGTGTTTGTAGGTTATAATTTGATTCCCGCTTTTTTTCTTTGGTTATGTTATACTGTTTTTCCCGCAGTTTTAACTGTTCTGTGGGGATTGTTTAATCTATAAAATAAACTCTTTTAGACATCAACAATGACTCGTGGGGTTTTTATTGTGCTTGAAGGTGTTGATAGATCTGGTAAAAGTTCTCAGAGCATAAAATTGGTCGAATCTCTTAAGAAGAAAAATATAGAAGCAGAACGTATCGCATTTCCTGATCGTACAACTTGGACTGGACAACTTATTTCGAAATATCTCAGCAATAAGGAATGCACTGTGAATGACGAAACAATTCATTTGTTGTTTTCTGCGAATCGATGGGAAAATGTGGAGAAAATGAAAGAGCGCATCAATAAGGGAGTGACACTTATCTGTGATCGGTATTCTTACTCTGGAATGGCATTTTCTGCAGCTAAAGGTTAGTTTCAAGTTAAACTTTAGTGCAACAACACCAGTGAAGGCAAAAATTGGATTCAATCAACTGTCTCTCTCTTTTCAGGTTTAGATTTGCAATGGTGTATGCAACCCGAAATGGGCTTACCAAAACCAGATTTAGTATTTTTCTTAAATATTGATCCAAAAGAATTGGAAAATAGGCCTGGTTTTGGAGCTGAACGATACGAAACTATAGGAATGCAAAAAACCGTTTCAGAAATTTTCAAGCAATTTGCCAAAAAAGAAGGTAATTGGAGAATAATAGACGGTAACAGAAGTTTTGTCGACGTGCATAAGGACTTGCTGAACGATATAGAAGCAAAAATTTTGGACGTTGAGGAGTCTGCCGTAACAATTGGTGTTATAGGAAATACAGAAAATCCCAAGGAAAAAGGCTCACCGAAAGAAAAGAAAATTAAATTGCTGAACGTTTAGCCACAACTTAATAGCAGGTTTGAATTTTATGTACCTACGAATATATATTTATTGGGGTTTTGTGAGACGAATTTATCTCGTTTTCAGTTGTAATGCCGTTGTATGTAATAATTTTTTTTATAAACTGGTCAACAGTTTTAGGTTGTATTAAAGTTTTTGCATTTATTTTACGCAGGGATGGAAAACGTAACGTACCGATACCCGATAACGTTATAATAACGATTCAACTATAATTTTTTATACAATAACGTAACGATATTTTTATAACGTTATATAACGTTATAATAACCGATAACGTTTCATTAAAAGTTATTTTGTATCGTTATTCTCTATAAATTACATTTTTATATGGCGATCTTTTTATTTTTAGAATATATTTTGTTTGTATTTAAGAAATAAAATGAAAATAAAATATCTCAACGTAATTTTGTACTATTTTTTAAGTTTACATTTACAGATCCCAAAAATAATTTCAGTTACAATTAAAAATTACTTTTATACTGCACGTTTCTTAAATAATGCGAAAAAAATCGGGAGGTGATTCCTTATCAAAAATTAAGAGGGGTCTTTCATATATTTTTTTTTTCTTTAGGGCTTCCTTTAGGAGTTACACCCCCTAAAGGGGATCGGTTAAATTGGGTTTTTATTTTATTTCTCTTGGGATAAATTATAAATATAAATGTAGGAGAATGATATTCGGTAAATGTTCTATACTTATTAAAAGGTTTGCCATAGTAATATTTTTAATCATCTCCCACCTTCACAAGGGGCTGAAAAGTGCGACCCCTGTTGGTTTTTTTATTAGAACTTTTTGGTGGGTTGAAATCTAGCAATTTAATTTTTTGTTTTGAAAACTTGATTAATTTAGAAGTTTTTTTTATTCTTTTCTCGTTAAACCTACAGTTTTTGAGTAAAAAATTATATGAATGAACATGAACCATCAAATATTCCAATATAAAACGATTCATTTTGGTGGTTACCATGGTTTGTTTATGTTCATATTTGGTAGAAGTGACGGGTGTAATTCATTTTGACGTTGACGCGGCGAGAACTCTAAAACGCCCGGCCATTCTACCCAATATGAACATAAACATAATTCTCACTAATTTGATTTCTTACTCAAAACTGTAGGATTTACGAGAAAAACCAAAGAATAAAAAAAGGTTCGAAATAAATTAAACATACAAAAAAAAATTAAATTGCAAAATTTTAACTCACCAAAAAGTTCTGATTAAAAAACCAACAGGGGTCGCACTTTTTAGCCCGTTGTGAAGGTGGAAGATGATTAAAAATATAACTATGGGAAACCTTTTAATAGGTATACTAAATTCTCTGACATTTATTTAAATTTGAGAAATAAAATAAAAACCTAATTTTACCGATCCCCTTTAGGGGGGTGTAACTCCGAAAGGATACGTCTAAGAAAAAAACTTATATAAAAGACCCCACTTAATTTTCGATAAGGAATCACTTTCTGAATTTTTTTGCATTATTTAAGAAACACCCTGTATATCATAATTTATGTAACGTTATAAATAACGTTAAATAACATAACAATTCATTTTTTAATGTTATTTATAACGTTATGTAACCAAAACAAATAATAAATAACGTTATACAATAACGTAACGATTTAAAACGTTATTCCATCCCTGATTTTACGGATACAACAACATTAGATATTCTTCACAAAACAGCAATACAATTTCAATGTTGCAATGTGTTTCTTCCCCAAGATAATTCCGTTGACATTTTAAGTAATTTTTTTTGTGATAAAAAAGTATTCTTATATTAACAGATTATTAATTTAGTCTAATTAAATACAAGTTTTGAAACATACAGATTTCTGACAGCCAGCATTATACTGTTGTTAAACTAATGTTAATGTATTTTTGATATAAAACACTAATAATTATTTTAGTGTACATGTAGGCGTAGGCTTCTCAAATTTCAGTATTAAAAGTTAATCGAATATTGTTTGAGTTTTTATAAGGGCAAAATGTGAAACTTCTGTTAATTTTAATTTTTTTAAACCAACACAATTATTTTCTGAAAATAATCTTGCATTTGTAACTGTACAGATTGTCTTAAATGTATAATATAAAATCGGAATCATTACTGATCCTGTATAGTGAGTATCGTTTTGTTTATACATTCCACTAATCCGCAATTAAGGAATAAAATAAACGAAAATGTTTTTAAGTTGTATATTAAAGTAAGTAATGGTCAATATAACAAAAAAACATATATATTTGTTGTTTTTTTTTCACAACTTTTTATCAAGTAACAGTTTCTTCAGAATGCTCTCGTTTCCTTTTACCTTGATTTCGTTTTCTTTTTGATATTTTCTCGTCTCCTACCCTAAAGCACATTTAAATTATAGAATAACATTTCTTAAATTATTAATAATTAATAAGTGTAATTACATTGCTGTGGCTCTGGTTCCTGGTCCCCAATGTGGTAAAGGATTTGCCTGAAACCTAACAAAACCCATTTTACGGGATTCTGGGTTGGCGTCTGGATGCATTTTAAATGAATATTCCTTTTCTGGAGATATTGCTAGTATATTGGTCGCGGGACTATTTTTAATGAGTCGCTTACAACTCACTGGGTGTTTTGCCACCCAACATCTCATGATATCCCATATTACTCGAGACGGTGCGTTTGTTTTTATAGATGTTTTGTTCATGTGTGCAAAAGAAACTCTATAACCTGCATTTAACAGAGCTGACCTAAAAGATGCAAATAAACTTACGGCAATATGGAAAAAAAAAAGATTGTTTCCAATCATTATGTATATATTATATATTACCGTATGTCTAACATGGGCGGACACTCGACATGCAGGGTACCACAAAGTCTCTCGAGGGTATAGTACAAGGGACAGTCAAGTAATTCTTCATTTATTACGTTAAGTACCCCTTGAATTCGTTTATATGTCCCTAAGCATGATGATGCGATATGCAGTACCTCTTGCACAAATTCTGGTGAATGAAGCGGCCCCGACCATACAGGTCCACCAACCTAAAATTGTAGCTTAACATAAAAATTAAAAAACCAATCTTTAAATTTAACGTACATGAAATGAATGCCCACAATGTTCACACAAAGATTTGACAGGTAATTCTGTGGGTAAACCAAACTTCACTTGTTTCTTTTCAGATGTTTTTAATATACCGAGTGGTTGCAACGTAAAACTATCACAACCAGTACAGTGATAAACTGTTGACAATTTACTAAAAAAAAAAATATTTACTATACAGGGTGTGTAAAAATTGGCGGAAGCGCTACACGTGGCAATGTTCTTTGTAAAATTCTAAGTCGAAAATCTTAATACGAAAATGTTGTACCATGCTTCCTATGGCCTCAGGAACCATTTAAAGAAAAAAAAATGGCAACATTGCATACATTGATTTGCATTTGGACATTTTTTTATCAGCAATTTTTACTTAGGTGTTTACAATTTTTGTTCGAACTGAAAGCGTTCAGTTCGTAAACATAGCTGCAAACTTTTGGGTATCGTAAAACACAAACTAGAAATAATTACGAGAAAAACAGAGATGACAGCTAATGACAATGTTGCCATATGTATTGTTTTCATTCAAATCGGTGATTAACATATTTTCAACACAAATTTTTGAAAGGAAGAACACAATATCTAGGAAAAAATAATATTCGAAATTTATTTTTATTCCAAATTGCAGGTTTTTCAATTGCAAGTATTAAATAATAACGCTTATTAAAGGACTAAATGTCAAAACTTTGAGGACTTCTTGCAGACACAGCAAGCATGGTACAACATTTTCGTATTAAGATTTTCGACTTAGAATTTTACGAAGAACATCGCCACGTGTAGCGCTTTCGCCAATTTTTACACACCCTGTATTATAGATGTACATAAAAATATTTATTACAAACACAATAATTAAAAGTGATTCTATAATGATGTGCAGTTTTAATAGCTCATCAATAAGATATTTTTGTTTTAATTTCAAGGCTAGTTAGATTTTATAAGCACACACCAAAAAAATCACACTGTAAATATATATCGTATACCTACCTAAGCGTGTATTTACATTTATTTGGCCCAGTACAGACTTTTACGAAAACACGTATGTAAAAATCCGCTGATATTGACAACATTGGTTCTATATAACGTCCATATCTGTTGGCATGTGATTCAATACACTGAAGCAAAATACGCAGAGCCTAAAATTTTTTTAAATAATCTTATGCGATGCAGATAAATTGTTTTTAACATAATCGTACACTCACCATTTCATGACAGCTTTTCAAACGTAGCGAAATAGCACCATATTTACTGTAACAAGTTTCCGGACTATTACCAGCTAACACTGCCATATCAGTAGCAGTTACGAGTAACAATCCCCCATCTTTCACAGCTTGTAATGCAGAATCTAAAAATGTAGATGGACATCCATAAGGATCCAAGTCAATTGCATCAAACTGGTCTTCTCGCTGTCTGTGTTGGTACATTAACATTCTGCAACATTCAAAATTGATGTGTTATAAAACAGTTTGGGACTTGTTAGTTACCTACGTTGCATCATTTTTACTAGCGGTTACAATTTCTTTAACTCCATTGTCTTCAATATTCAGTTTCATTGTCTCAACTGCCTTGTACGAGATATCATTTGCTGTAATTTGCTTTACGTATGGTATTTCTTTAGCATATCGAATGCTTCGCAATCCCGTTGCTGCGAGAGCCTCTAATATTGTGATACCTTCTTCACATTTACTTCCCAACTTAATATCAACTGCAGATATAATATTATCATTGCTCTTATCTTCGGGCTCGGTTTTTTGACTTGCACTTTTCATAACATTTTTTAGTTTCCTTTCTTTTGCGAAAACGCTTAACACTGCTATACTGAAAAATAACAAATGAAGATTATTATCAAGATTAATTTAAGTTGTCCTGTTATTTTATGATTGACAGAAGTGTTATTAAAAAACAAAAGTTTTTTAGCTGGTTTTAAACAGGTTTTTTAATATATTGTTTCAATTTACATTGATTCCGACATGTTTCGTCAATATAGGTTTTATTGACTTCCTCAGGGAACTATGTTATATAATGAAGCAATGATTTTCTAAGTTGTTAGACAAGGATGATTCCAGGAAAGTAAAAAACACATAGTTCAATTACGATGCACGTGTATGTCAAATATTCTTTTTTTCTTTCTTTTTGTTATTCACCAATATATATTATTTTAGTATTTCTAATAGTGATGGTTATTTAACAATTGTAACATAAAAAACACTTATACATAGAACTTATTAAAAATTAAGACAAGCTACGGTAAAGTTAACAAAACAACACGTTCAATTTTTTTTAACGTGTTGTTCTATGTATAAGTGTTTTTTATGTTACAATTGTTAAATAACCATCACTATTAGAAATACTAAAATAATATATATTGGTGAATAACAAAAAGAAAGAAAAAAAGAATATTTGACATACACGTGCATCGTAATTGAACTGTGTTTTTTACTTTCCTGGAATCATCCTTGTCTAACAACTTAGAAAATTATTGCTTCATTATATAACATAGTTCCCTGAGGAAGTCAATAAAACCTATATTGACGAAACATGTCGGAATCAATGTAAATTGAAACAATATATTAAAAAACCTGTTTAAAACCAGCTAAAAAACTTTTGTTTTTTTAATAACACTTCTGTCAATTATTATCAAGTTCATAGGTAAAAAGTGTAAAATTTGAGTTGCTTGAACATCGCATCCTAACCTTAAGTCACGATTAAATTCTTGTACAGGATTATAAAACACATTTCCAAATGTTTTAATTAATGCAAGACCTTCCGATATTATTTGTTCATTACTATCTGCCACAATATTAACTGCTTTATCAATTTCTGCTGATTCCATAGTCCTGCAGTGTGCAACCAGTCTTTTAAGGTTAGTTTGTTTAAAACTACTCTTTATCTTAATTAATTGTAAATAGCACGATTTTAAAACACACATGAAAAAAATAAAGCGTCACTATAATCTTGTTGCTTAAGAAAGCAAAAATTGGTAGTAATATTTATTAATTCTTAAAATATGTACTGAAGTCTTTAGTAGTTGCAATACACATTCCATAGAGGTGAATGAACTACCAGTAGTTTAAAAAGCTTGAAAGATAAATGTTAGTTGGCAATAAATAACACCAGTTTTTCATTGCTAAATCCCCTATAACGGACAGCTTATTCTGGCTGATTCATAGCTTATTTTCACCTTATTTCTAGAAATTGCAGTAACATTAGTAAATACCTTTTAATTGTTATTTAAATTTTAAAAATGTTTAACTTTTTTTCATCTAAACCTGATCCTAAAGGTAAGATAATTCTCTAAATTTATGTATTGTTAAAATAAAAACAAATTTGGTATGAATTTAAATGTAAAGTGAAATTGTCATAGGTTATTGTGCATTACCTAAGTAAATATTTTTACCTCAGATGAGCAACGGAAAGTCGACAGACAGTTACGAAGAGTCGGTAGAGACATTGAGCGAGATCGAAGGGAATTGGAGCGAGAAGAAAAAAAATTGGTATGTTTTTTAATGTCTTAACATTTTTCTATACGTTTTATTTGCATTTTTACCCTTCAATTTTGTTAAATCTATTAGGAATTAGAAATTAAAAAAATGGCAAGAGAAGGCAACAACGAAGGATGCAAGTTGTTAGCGAAACAATTGGTACAGTTGCGGAAACAAAAGCAAAGAACGTATGCTGCCACTAGTAAGGTACAAAATATAGGATTCCAGAATAAAGCGATGGGTGCTAACATGAAACTCGCAGATGCTATGGGTGTAGCAGGACAAACTATGTCCGATATGAATAAAATGATGAAACCGGAACAGATAGCAGCAATGATGAATAATTTTGGTAAAGAATCAATGAAAATGGATATGACGGAAGAAATGAGTAAGTGTTAATTTTGTTATTAGAGTGACAGTTGTGATTTTTTAAGTTTTTTATTCAAATTTCTAAGAATACTAATGAGAATGAAAAGTGGACCGAATCAATGTTTATAATTATTTTAGTAAATGACACGCTAGATGACATGTTAGAATCTGGTGACGAACAAGAAAGCGACAACATTATCAGTCAAGTTCTCGATGAAATTGGCATTGAAGTCAGCGGAAAGGTACAAAAAAAATTTGATTAAATTGTGATTGTTCGAGCTAAAAATAATTTAATTTTTCAGATGGCTGATGCACCATCCCCCAGCAAAGGTAAAATTGGTGACAAATCGAAATCTGGAATAACTGATGATGATCTTGAAGCGCAATTAGCAAAATTAAGGGGATGAAAAACAGGTGGAGGTACGAAATTCTTATGGTTTTATTGTTGTACGATGGTTTCGAAAAGTTTATATCATATTTTAAGTATTTACATTTCACGTAGGTGCGTAGTCAATAATTCTTAACGAGTTGTATACAACCATGTAAATTTATAAAGCTTTCATATATACTGTTATAGTTGAAAAATGAAACGTTTAAATTTTATATGTTTATAATTTACAAGTGCAATACAAATATATACATGCTGGATTAGTAAAAATAGCCTTTACATGTTCAGTCAAAAGTTAAAGACTCGTCAGTTAGGTGCAAAAAAATTAATTGTTCTTTTTTATCTTCTCACAAGCACTTTGTACAGATTACATCTTGCACATAGCTGGTCTCAAATGTTGATGTCATATATAAAATTAAAAACAATTTAAAATAATTACAGTATATATGATACGACAAACGATTAAACAAAAGTTTATATTTGTAACATCCTGTATGTATATTAATAAAATATGTATGTGTAAAGACTGTTTTATACTATACTATTTTTTCGTTTAAGAAAATCGTATACGATTTTTGATACAAAAATTTCGTTCAAGAATTTAGCATGGAAAATTGAACCTTTTACATTGTACTATTTTTTGGTACGAAAATGTTCAGTTTGATCACAACAGAAAGCAAATCATTTTCAAATTTAACGTATATTTAACGCATGTTCCATTCTAAATATTTATTCCTACAAAATAAATTGTGAGGGATATAACGGTAATAAGTAGTATTTAACATCGTTTGATCGTTTCAGTTAACCTAACCCACAAATGACATGCGTTTAGATACAATTGCAGTAAAATACGCATGCGCCCATGCCACAAAACACGCCCATGCTAAAATAAGACGCATTTAGAGCATGTAGTAATTTTTCGTTCAAGATTTATAATTTCTGATTGACACCGTACTAGAAAATCGTATACGATTTTCTTAAACGAAAAAATTGTATAGTATAAAACAGACTTAAGACAATGTAACAAGTTAAGTATTAAAACAATAAACAATAAAACAATATACATTTGAAAAAGTAGTGGAGCTAATATGCTTATCACAAAAAATTATTTCCTAATCCTAACTAAACAATAAAGGCAGTACATACAAAATGAAGCGCTACTCGAGCTTTTAACACCCAAAGTATTAATTATAAAATAAAATGATCGTATTCCGGTAACATATTTAAACAACTACGACAAATAATAGTTATCAATTATATTACCCCAGTGATCATTCGATTATTTTAACATTATCAACAATTAAACCTTCTAAATTTATCTATGAATTAACATCAGGCGTACCCTGCCTACTTCTTAAATTGTATCCTCCGTTACCAAGTGCTTCACCCCCCGAGAACAGTTTCCGTCTACTGTAATTAAATTTGTTGCATACGTTTTCTTTCGGCGTTTCATAAATGTCTTGTGATTTGGCAAACTCATTTTTAAAAATATTAATTTCCTTCTTAGTCGAAGGAGGCCGGTTAAGTTCCCTTACTACCGACGGTTCTTTGGATATTTTATTAACACCATCATCCCCACGCTGGAAATTGTTATCACAAACGTAATTATTTAAGGAATAGAAACTTAACGGTTTATGGTAATTAATTACTTCATTCTTAGTAGATCGGGACAATTGCTGTAAGCTTTCATTTATGACAGAAGCGCGATTGTTTTTTGAATAATTACCTAAATCACCCTTGCCCTGCAAAATTTTGTGTATATCACACGTTTGTTCATAAACTTTTTTTAGTAGGGCATAATTTTCTTCGTTAATATTCCTGTATGCATATAATTTATACAGCAATATTAACATGGACAGGGTTACGTAAGTGTAACGGCACCACCAGACATACTTATATAAATCATTCTGAATGGAATGTATATCAGGTACAACACTTAAAACGAGTTTAGAACAAATAAGTCGCTCCACTAGAATATTCAAGCATAAAACGAACAATAATGGTAGTCTGGCCGAGGCCGTCCGGGGGCTACTAGTAAAAACTGTTATTAAAATGGCCCCCCCTACATAAAATAAAATCGTATCTACCAAAGACACCTCCCCAAGTAGCCACGATTGCAAGTTATTCAAGCTTTTTGACACCATCGATAACAATTGTTGGTGCTTTTGTGAAGACACCACAAATTCTTCCATGATCTCTTCAAGGGCTTGTCCATATATCAACATTTGTTCTTGCAAAGCCAAACTATCTCTTTGATTTTTTAATAATTCGTCCTGGTTTTTTGCTGATGTTTTTAACTGTTCACCAACTTTCAATGTATTTTCCACTATCGCTTCATACCATACCTGACCGTGCAAGAACCAACACATGTTTTGAGTGTGTGTATAAAATTCTGTGTAAACGTTAAACGCACGATCTGACATGCTGTTAATGCAAATGCCTCTTAAATTTGGTTTCTTATCGTGTTCACACCTGTATGTTTTGTGACCTGACATTTCCAGGAAGCAATTGGTCAAGTGTAATGCCATATCGCTTTGCACATCTTCGGATAAGTGTCTACAGCCGTCATGGAGATGTTCTACAGCTGACTTCCAACAAGTTCCATATTTGGGTAGATTTCCTCTATCTCGTAGTATCTGTAAATATACCGTAAGATCGGCTTAAAGAGTTATTTCACAGACAACTGAAATGTGCACATGTTCTGCGATGTACACCATATAATATCGTGAACCTACTTGATACTGTGCTTTCCCCATTTCTACAATTTCTTGAGGTGTTTGTCCATAAACATACATTATATCTTCAAAAGCTATCGTACAAACTATAAAACAACTCAACAACGTGTGAAACATTCTTAAATACATTCTTTAACAATTGTATTTTAAAGTAATGCCTTTGTTTTGTAAGGTTATGTAAACTTAAAAAAATCATACGCAGTACAGTTGAGTACAGTATAGGATTTTAAACCAATTTGACGTTTCGATTATTTTTAATAGTTGTTGCCGT